>SJYX01018743.1:68848-109486 GCA_006410675.1 Oreotragus oreotragus | reverse complement strand
ACACACACAAACACCTGAAGTCTAGTCGATTTACAATGTTTCAGGTGTACAGCAAAGAGGTTTTGATACCTACACATATATAGGTCTATTCTTTTTCAGACTCCTTCCCATTCTAGGTTATTACTAGATACTGAATATAGTTGCCTGCGCTATACAGTAGGCCGTTGCGGTTTTAGCTCTCATTTTTCGAAGGAGTAAAACGGTCTGATGTGTCCTCTCTAAAAGCAGAATTTCTCACCCATGCCTGATGTCCCTCTGAGGTACATGACGTACCTACTATCCTGGCCTTAGATTCACAGACCCTGCAGAACCTTCCATACCTCTGAAAACCTAGTTTCAGAGCTTATTTTCTGAGGGAAGCAAAGCACAGAGAAAGAAGTAAACAAAAAGAATTTCCACGTTTCCTTCGGGCTCTTGCTCAGTATTTTAGTGCTTCCTTGAAGCTTAGTTCAGAGAGGGCAGAGGCTCAGGGTGGGGGGTGCTCGCTGAGGGGGAGCTTTGGTGGGAGGCCACCTCAGACCTCAGGTGATGAACTGGGTGAGACACCAGGCAAGACAGCTGTGCCCGCCCTGGGCACACTTGGTGCTGGGGGTTCACAGTGCGAGGGGAAGCTGATGGGGTCTGGACTCAGAGTGGGAGCTCTGATCCCTGACTCTGAGACTTGGTGGACTTCCAATGGAAGGAAGGAGGTAGCATACATTGCATCCAACTCCATTAGGTGACCATGTACTTTTTAAAGGCAAAGAATTAAAAGCTTAGCTCTAGTTTTAAAAAGCAAATAAAATCTTACCCTCTCCCAACTAACTTCAAAATGCAGGTATTTACTATATTGACTAATTATGTGGTACAGACAATAGAACAAGGCTTTGAATGTCTAAAATAATATCTGAACATCTTCCTCTGGTCTTTCTAAATTTTTTTTTCTGCCACAGACTTGATACTATCAATCAGAAAATCTTTATATTCTATCATACAATCATTTACAATTTAATCATACTTTTTTCTTTCACAGTCAGGTAACAGAGACACAACAGAAGCATCTTTGCATATCTCAGTGGGGAAGAAAAGCAAACAAAATCATTCAGGTTATTCAACCGAACCTCAGCAAGGTCTGGGGGTGTTTTTGTAAGCGGTGACAGGTGGGGTCCTTTGTAGAAGGCAGCCCCATTGGTAGCTGTGTCATGGAAACCAGCTGAAGCAGAAATAGAAGCCCTCTCTTTTACACACAGCTAATGATCACAGTGTACACACGTTGCCTGCGTGATGGCAAACGTACTTTCAAGTCTAAGTGCTTGTGTCTGTCAAACGGGCATCCATGCTCCAGGGTGTGGTCTACCGAGGGCAAGACAGGCTTTGCCTTTAGGGACATTCCTTAGCAGGGGCGATGACCTGGGTGGGCACCTCGCTCTAAAGCAGGGTCAAGGGTAGCAAATGTCCCAGGAGGGCTGAAGCTGTCGGGGAGAAAGGGCAGGGAGGGGGGAGGGGGAGGAGAGGCACTGAGAATGCTGTCTTATCATGGAATGCAGACATGTTAATATGGGCGCATGTATGAGCAATGACGCCAGCCCCACAGATACTGGCTGTGAGGGAAACAGCCCGTGTGGAGCACTGAGTGAGCCGGGAATTTCATCGTCCCACGGAGCCACNAGGGCAGGGAGGGGGGAGGGGGAGGAGAGGCACTGAGAATGCTGTCTTATCATGGAATGCAGACATGTTAATATGGGCGCATGTATGAGCAATGACGCCAGCCCCACAGATACTGGCTGTGAGGGAAACAGCCCGTGTGGAGCACTGAGTGAGCCGGGAATTTCATCGTCCCACGGAGCCACATGGAGCCGGCAGTGTTCTGGCTCCTCACCAACAGAAAGTGAGGCTTAGAAGAATGTTGCTGCACCAGAGGGTTTGCACGTGAGCCCTCCAATCTCTTCTTTCCACCGACTGTATCTTCCTGCAGGGCCTCCTGTACACAAGACCCGGTCCTAGCAGAGCTGTGCCCCACACCAGCTCCTGCTCCCAGGAGCCAGTCAACTGTGCTTCTCCCACCCTCGGGAAAGAGTGTGTCCTGCTGTTACTACCCATTCCTGACAGGAGATCCTTCCAGAGCCCCCGATCTACGTTCCCATCACAGGTGAGCAGGCTGGAGTATGAAGGCAGCACCGCAGTGATCATGCATAGCCTCTGTGGACCAGCGCTCCGGGGTGAGGGTATGTTCCTTCTGCTTGCCTAGAGGATCAGCTGGGGTTATGCTGGGAAGCACGTGTCCGGCCATCAGCAAAGGCCAGTCTGCTCTGATCTCCCACCCAGAGACCTCTCACTGGCTGACTTTTCCCACTTGCTCTTGCCTCCACTGTATTCTCCCATCACTGCCCTGGACTCCTGCGTTAGTTTGCTGAACACTTGCCCATATCCTTAACCGGCGAGCATCCTGGTTCTAACCTGGGCCACACCTCTTAGCAAATGGAGATCCAGTAAGTATAGGGTGAGAGCGAAGACGGAGGGAGCAGCACTGTCCAAACTGCAGCTCCCAAATGAGCCCCAAGTGCGCGACTTTAAGATTTTAAAGAATTCAGAGTTCCTCAGGGATCCAGGACCCCAGCGTCTATGCATGTGGAAAGGGTCCATGAGGCCACCAAAGGGGAAGCAAGCATGATGGACAGCAGACGGAGTCGTCGGAAGTTAAGGGGGTCTGAGATCTGCTTCCAGCTCTGCACAGTTCCAAAGACCGCTGCTCAGGACAACCAGGAACGCAGGTGGTAACTTACAGACCTGTGCACAGGGATGGATGCCCCAGGGATGAGCTTGCCACTGGCAGCTCATACAGACTGTATCTAAAGACAATTCCAGAAAAATAAATGACCCAATCAAAAAATGGGCCAAAGAACTAACTAGACATTTCTCCAAATACAGATGGCTAAAACAAACACATGAAAAGATGCTCAGCATCACTCATTATCAGAGAAATGCAAATCAAGACCACAATGAGGTACCATTTCACACCAGTTAGAAGGGTTGCAATCCAAAAGTCTACAAGCAATACATGCTGGAGAGGGTGTGGAGAAAAGGGAACCCTCTTACACTGTTGATGGGAATGCAAACTAGTACAGCCACTATGGAGAACAGTGTGGAGATTCCTTAAAAAACTGCAAATAGAACTGCCTTATGAAAAAAAAAAAAAACAAAAAAGAACTGCCTTATGACCCAGCAATCCCACTGCTGGGCATACACAGCGAGGAAACCAGGATTGAAAGAGACACATGTACCCCAATGTTCATCGCAGCACTGTTTATAATAGCCAGGACATGGAAGCAACCTAGATGTCCATCAGCAGATGAATGGATAAGAAAGCTGTGGTACATATACACAATGTAGTACTCAGCCATTAAAAAGAATACATTTGAATCAGTTCTAATGAGGTGGATGAAACTGGAGCTGATTATACAGAGTGAAGTAAGCCAGAAAGAAAAACACCAATACAGTATACTAACACATATATATGGAATTTAGAAAGATGGTAACGATAACCCTATATGCGAGACAGCAAAAGAGACACAGACGTATACAACAGACTTTTGGACTCTGTGGGAGAGGGAGAGGGTGGGATGATTTGGGAGAATGGCATTGAAACATGTATAATATCATGTAAGAAAAGAATCGCCAGTCTAGGTTCGATGCAGGATACAGGATGCTTGGGGCTGGTGCACTGGGATGACCCAGAGAGATGGTATGGGGAGGGAGGTGGGAGGGGGGTTCAGGATTGGGAACTCATGTACACCTGTGGCGGATTCATGTTGATGTGTGGCAAAACCAATACAGTATTGTAAAGTAAAATAAAGTAAAATTAAAAAAAGAAAAAGAAAATACAGCAGAGAGGGACAGGCTCCTGGCGGCCTAGGAGTAGGGTTTGGTGCTCAGAGAGCATGCGTTTCAAGATCCCCTTTCATCTTGTCCACTCTTAAGTCTGGGAGAGTCCCAGCAGATGTCACACGGAGGGAAGATGAGTGAAAGGGCACAGAGGCCCACCTCGGTGGCGCCACCACAGTGATGGAGTGGGCTGAGGCCGGGCGGAACGCACAGCTGGGTGACTGGGGCAGCCACAGGCTACCAGCCCTGAAGCCCGCTCACTTATTAGAGGAGGGCTCAGCAGAGCAGTAAAGAGCCCGGGCTTTGGGTCTGATCCTGCCCCCTGGCTACTTCCGTGACAGTGAATACAGCATACCACCACGGGAAACCTCAGGTTACATTTCTGTGCAACTGGGATAATAAAATGCACCGAATGAAAGTTCCAAGGAGGGGTTAGTGCAGTGAGGAGACTACATTTGTACAGTTCTGAGCACATGGATAGCTCTTAGTGTTAAGACTATTCATAATAAGTTTTCATTTAGTATGAATAGTCTAACCTCGGTCGCTTATGGTTGAAATCCAGCTTGCAAGTGACGGAACTGAGATTTAAATCCAGGTCTGTCTTGATCAAAGCCTAAGCTTCTGGGAGCTACCGTTCCCTTGAACCTGACCTTGTTGTGGGTGTCAGGGCTTCTGGCCGCTGACCACCCTTGAAATCTCCCTCTCCTGTGCCTTCTCCTGTGCCATCATGACTCAGTAACAAGACTTTCCCTCCTTCCAGATCCCTCCACCTCCACCTTGCCAGTGTTTTCACCTGCTGGGTCTTTACTCTGCTCCCCATAGACTCACCTGTACTACATAAAATTCTCATACATGTGTCGCTCAGGCCATCCCCGAAACACTAGCAGGCCACCAGGCAGACACCAGAAGGCCTCTGTCCGACATGACATCCTAACAGCCCCTTCGTCCTGTGACTCTGAACACTGTCCCCATGGCTGGCTCCTTCGCCTTTCCCTGCTCTTAAAGCACACTGATTCCTCCCACCCCCTATTTTTCTTCTTGTTCTTTTTATCCTCGTAATTTATATCCCATTTTGAAGATTAAGTCCACCTCTATGGGAATAACCATAGGTCCAGTTAGAGTCTGTATCCTAAGTTTCCAGGCCAAACGTTCAACAACGGCTGATGCTAGTCAATTATCTAATCAATATTCCCCTGTGATTCTTTATGTGCAGAATCCCGATTTGCAAGAGCAATTTGCACAGCTAGAAATACTCATTCTCCTGTAGCCAACCTGAGTTTCCAATGATGTTCCAGCAGTATTGCTCCAAGGACAGTATTTCTGGTAGGTCAGTATCACTGTCTGCAATTTCTCAGCTTGAAGCCTCGAGAGGTGGAGGCAGTTGCCTGATAAATGTTTCCTTCTGGGCGTGGCCTCGGTTTGTGTTTGTCACATGCAGGTGACTGGCGTACCAGCAGGTACAGGTTTTGCCTTCCAGCATAGTCTACTGGTGATGTGCTTGTGTTTTACACTTCTAATTCATTTTAATTTTGTCTTAACAGGAACATCAAGTGGGGTTTGATCTCAAGTTAAACACTGTATTTTGTTTCGTCTCTTGAAGGGGTATGTATGCTTTAATTTAGCACTAAAGCATCACATCCATTAAGGAAAACAATGAAGCAGAAATGTATGAGCCCATGGGAGGCTGTGAAACAGGAACTGACTTAGGGGAAAAAAAAGAAGTCAAAATAATCTGAGATGAAGTTCCATGATAAGAAAGCAGAGAGAAAACAGGTACAGATGCCACAGGAAAAAGCATAAAAATGAAAATTAGTAAAGTGAACAAAATGAGACAGAAATAAAGAAACAAAAGGTTACGGAGAGTCAAAATAATCTCAGAGATGAAGTTCCATGATAAGAAAGCAGAGAGAAAACAGGTACAGATGCCACAGTAAAAAGCATAAAAATGAAAATTAGTAAAGTGAACAAAATGAGACAAAAATAAAGAAACAAAAGGTTACGGGGAAATGGTAGAGACTACAGGTGAAAGAAATGCCACATACACATCATTGGAGCTCAAATAAGAAAGCTATGATTAAAAGGGAAAGCATTTTTCTTATCGTATGGAAGTGATTTATCATTCCCTTATCATCAGGCAAACTCAACAGAATGGTATGCTAAAATGCGATGGTAATAAAGTTTCATGAAACTTTAAGATAAGGAAAGCATTTGTCATGTGAAATCACATTGCATTGAACAGGCGCTGTGGTCCACATCTGGGTGCTTGTGATTCTCTTTTCTGCTGATTCTCAAAAAAAGAAATAAAAAAAATACATAGTACCATGCCTATATATTATGCTTTATCTCATCATTTCAGAAAAGTTGTGTGTGTGTGTGTGCATGCTCAGCCACGTCCAATTCTTTGTGATCCCATGGAGTGTAGCCCACCAGGTCCCTCTGTCCATGGGATTCTCCAGGCAAGAACACTGGAGAGGGTTGCCATTTATTCCTCCAGGGGAATCTTTCTGACCCAGAGATCAAACCCCTGTCTCCAGTGTGTGCATGCTCAACCACGTCCAATTCTTTGTGATCCCATGGAGTGTAGCCCACCAGGTCCCTCTGTCCATGGGATTCTCCAGGCAAGAACACTGGAGAGGGTTGCCATTTATTCCTCCAGGGGAATCTTTCTGACCCAGAGATCAAACCCCTGTCTCCTGTGTTTCCTGCATTGGCAGGCATATTCTCAACCACTGTGGAAAGTTAATTCACACAAATGTAAATATTAAACAATTTAAAATGTACAAGCTCCACAATATCCTTTCATTAATTAAGAAGAAACAAAAACGGGATAGCCATCATCTCGTGATCCTGGGTATCCAATCAGGGAAAAGGGGAGGAAAATCAGGAGCAGAGGAGATGTCAGTTTCAGGAGAGAAATCTAAGCAATCACAGATTTAGCCTTTCAAAACAGAGAATTTCTAACATAAATATTTGATCTTACACATTGAAAGGCCACAGGAAGATTGCCCTAGTATAATAAAGAAATATAAGGACAGTGTTCATGATATAGCCTTATAACATTATTATGTTTTAAAGATAAAGAGAATTATTTGAATATATCAGCAAAAAGGAAAAACAATCAGGCTGGTAACACAATTCTTGGCAGCCAAATTCAATGCCTGAAGTACTGAAAGAAATAAAGAAGTGTGAGCTAAGGAACGTTTATACTCATCTAGGCTATTCTTTCATGGATAAAGGCTACAGACAAACCATTTAAAACAGGTATGAGTTCAGGAAATAATAGTCACATAGATTGTTCTTGAGAAAATTATGAGAAGCTGAGTACCAGCCAGTCAAGAATGAATGGGGGTTTGGCAAAGGGAAATTGAGGGAGCAGTAAACGTACTTAAATGTGCAGCCAAGTGAAAGCAAAGGTACAGACAGAAATGACAGAAGAGGATATTCTGCCCAAACAAAGGTGGTGGAAAGCAGAGGCCACCGCAGTTGCTTCAGCCGTACTACACGGGAGTTAAGACAGCAGCAAAGCTGGCAGGTCACATGTGCACCTCTGAACGTACATAATTTGTTGTTGCTCAGTTGCTAAGTTGTGGCCAACTCTTTGGGACTCCACGAACTGCAGCACGCCAGGTTTCTCTGTCCTTCACTATCTCCTGAACTTTGCTCAGATTCATGTCCATTGAGGCTGTGATGCCATCCGACTGTCTCATCCTCTCTCGCCCCCTTCTCTTGCCCTCAATCTTTCCCAGCATCAGGGTCTTTCCCAATGAGTCCATCAGGTGGCTGAAGTACTGGAGCTTCAGCTTCAGCACCAGTCCTTCCAGTGAATATTCAGAGCTGATTTCCTTTAGGATTCATTGGTTGGATCTCCTTACTGTCTATGGGACTCTCAAGAGTCTTCTCCAACACCACAGTTCAAAACACCAGTTCTTCAGTGCTCAGCTTTCTTTATGGTCCAACTCTCACATCTATACATGACCACCGGAAAAACCATAGCTTTCACTAGACAGTCCTTTGTCAGCAAAGCGATGTCTCTGCTTTTAAATATGCTGTCGAGTTTTGTTACAGTTTTTCTTCCAAGAGGCAAACACCTTTTAATTTTCTGGCTGGAGTCACTGTCCGCAGTGATTTTGGAGCCCAAGAAAATAAAGTCTGTCACTGTTTCCATTGTTTCCCCATCTATTTGCCATGAAATGATGGGACTAGATGCCATGACCTTCTTTTTTTGAATGCTTAATTGTAAGCCAGCTTTACACTCTCCTCTTTCACCTTCATCAAGAGGTTCTTTAGTTTTTCTTCACTTTCTGCCATTAATGTGGTATCATCTGCATTTCTGAGGTAATTGATGTTTCTCATGATTCTAGCCTGTGCTTCATTCTGCCATGTATTTTACATGATGCACTCTGCATATAAGTTAAATAAGCAGGGTGACAATGTACAACCTTGATATACTTTCCCAATTTTGAACCAGTCCACTGTTCCATGTCCAGTTCTAACCATTGCTTCTTGACCTGCAAACAGGTTTCTTTGGAGTCAGGTAAGGTGGCCTGGTATTCCCATCTCTTTCAGAATTTTCCACAGTTTGTTGTGATCCACATAGTCAGAGGCTTTAGTGCAGTCAAACAAGCAGATTTTTTTTTTTTTTAATTCCCTTGCTTTTTCTACGATCCAGCAGATGTTGGCAATTTGATCTCTGGTTCCTCTGCCTTTTCTAAATCCAGCTTGTACATCTGAAAGTTCTCAGTTCATGTATTGCTGAAGCCTAGCTTGAGGGATTTTGAGCAATACCTTGCTAGCATATGAAATNTGGCAATTTGATCTCTGGTTCCTCTGCCTTTTCTAAATCCAGCTTGTACATCTGAAAGTTCTCAGTTCATGTATTGCTGAAGCCTAGCTTGAGGGATTTTGAGCAATACCTTGCTAGCATATGAAATTAGTGCAATTGAACATTCTCTGGCATTACCCTTCTTTGGGATTGGAATGAAAACCAACCTTTTCCAGTGCTGTGGCCACTAATGAGTTTTCCAAATGTCTGACATACTGAGTGCAGCACTTTAGCTGCATCATCTTTTAGTATTTTAAATAGCTCAGCTAGAATTCCATCACCTCCACTTGCTTTGTTTGTAGTGATGCTTCCTAAGGCCCATGTGACTTCACATTCTAGGATGTCTGGCTCTAGGTGAATAACCATACCATCATAGTTATCCAGTTTATTAAGACCTTTTTTGTACAGTTATTCTGTGTATTCTTGCCACTTTTTCTTAATCTCCTCTGCTCACGTTAGGTCCTTTATTGTACCCTTCTTTGCATGAAATGTTACCTTGGTATCTCTAAATTTCCTGAAGAGATCTCTAGTCTTTCCTATTCTATTGTTTTTCTCTATTTCTTTGCAATGTTCACCGAAGAAGATGCTCTTAACCCTCCTTGCTGTTCCTGGAACTCTTCATTCAGTTGGGTATATCTTTCCTTTTCTCCTTTGCCTTTCACTTCTTCTTTTCTCAGCTATTTGTAAGATCTCCTCAGATAACCACTTTGTCTTCTTGCATTTCTTTTTCTTGGGGATGGTTCTAGTCACCACCTCCTGTATAATATAGTATGAACCACCATCCACAGTTCTTCAGGTACTCTGCCTACCAGGTCTAGTCCTTTGAATCTATTCATCACCTCCACTGTATAATCATAGGGATTTAATTTAGGTCATACCTGAATGGACTAGTAGTTTTCCCTACTGTCTTCAGTTTGAACCTGAACTTTACAATAAGGAGTTTATGATCTGAGCCACAGTCAGCTCCAGGTCTTGTTTTTTGCTGATGGTATAGAGCTTCTCTATCTTCAGATGCAAAGAATATAATCAATCTGATTTCGGTATTGACAACCTGCTGCTGTCCATGTGCAGAGTCATCTCTTGTGTTGTTGGAGGAGGGTGTTTGCTGTGACCGGTGTGTTCTCTTGGCAAAACTCTGTTAGGCTTTGCCTTGCTTCATTTTGTACTCCACGGTCAAACTTGCCTGTTACTCCGGGTATCTCTTGACTGCCTGCTTTTGCATTCCAGTGCTAAAATGAAAGGAACTTCTTTTTTTTGGTGTTAGTTTTAGGAGGTCTCATAGGTCTGCAGAGAATCGTTTAACTTCAGCTTCTTCAGCATTAGTGGTTGGGGCATTGCTTGGATAACTGTGATGTTGAATGGTTTGCCCTGGAAGCGAATGGAGATCATTCTGTCGTTTTTGATGGCGTGCTGCGATTCATGGGGTTGCAAAGAGTCGGACACGACTGAGTGACTGAACTGAACTGAAGTGACATATAAAATAGGTAAACAACAAAGACCTACTGTATAGCACAGGGAATTATACTCAATATCTTCTAATAACGTACGATGGAAAAGAATCTCAAAAATAGTACATATATATATGTATAACTGAATCACTTCGCTGTACACTTGAAACTAACACAATATTGTAAATTAATTATACTTCAATAAAAAATAATTACATTAAACAAAGGAAAAAGGGAAAGAGGATAGCAGTACATAAAAGTAGAATTTTAAAAGGTAAACACTAGATAAAAAAAGTAAGTGTTCTAAACAGCAGAAAAAACATTTAAAAATAAAAAGCTAATAAAATATAGTGAAAGTCATTTAAATATTTATATATAAATAGAAAATAATATATGACAGAGATGTGTATAAGAGACAGACCTTGGTTCATGGACTTCACATTCCAGGTTCCTAGGCAACCCTGTTCTCCACAGCATCGGACTTTACTTTCACCACCAGACACACCCACAACTGGGCGCTGTTTCCACTTGGCTCAGCCTCTTCATTCTTTCTGGAGCTATTTCCCTGCTTTTCCACAGGAGTATATTGGCCACCTGCCACCCTGGGGAGTTCCTTTCAGTGCCACATCGTTTCCCTTTCATGCTGTTCGTGGGGTTCTCAAGGCCAGTCCTGAAGTGGTTTGCATTCTTCTCCAGTGGGCCACGCTTTTCAGGCTCCGACTAGCAGGGACATGCCCTTCAGCTGCTCCATGGAGCTGGGTGACACAGCCGGGGCCCTGGTTGTCCCACTGCTGGTCCTCGTTTAGTGTGTAAACCTTCACTGGCTGCTGGACGTTGGTCAAAGTGCTGCCCGGGGTTTGAGGCAGACGTCCTGCTGGAGTGGCTGGGAAGGGGGTCTGGGGAAGACTGGAACCGATGTTGGAGGACACCCAGCGACAGAGGGCTCCCCGGCCTCACTGCTGCCACTGGCTGCCCTGGGGCTGATCCGCCGCCCAAGAATGGAGGGCAAACATATGTAACAGGACTAAGGAAAACACTAGAAACATGGGAAAGATACACTACTAACTAAATTGGATGGTAGAAGGGAGAGTGGGAAGAGGAAGAAGATATAAACTAGTTTTATTGAGGCAGATCACTGACACCAACTATAAGAAAAAGGGAAAGGATAATACATCAAGGTAGAAATTTTAATATAATCACCAGATAAAAATATAACTTCTAAATATCAGAAAGATATTTTAAATTACAAAACTAACCAGTTCAATTGATCTATATGTCTGCTCTTGTGCCAGTACCATGCTATTTTGATGACTGAAGCTTTGTAATATGGTCTGAAGTCAGGGAGCATGATATCTCTAACTATATTCTTTTTTCTTAAGACTGTTTTGGATATTTGGGGTCTTCTGTGTTTCCATACAAATTAAATTTTTTTTTTGTTTTAGTTCTGCCAAAAATGCCATTTTAATTTGATAAGAAATTGCACTGCATCTGTAGGCTGCCTTGGGTTATATGGTCATTTTAACAATATTGATTCTTCCTCTCCAAGAACAAGGTATGTATTTCCATCTGTTTGTGTCAGCTTTTATTTTTTTCATCAGGGACTTATATTTTTCATAGTACAGGTCTTATGTCTCCTTCAGTTCAGTTCAGTAGCTCGGCCATGTCTGACCCTTTGCGACCCCATGAATCGCAGCACGCCAGGCCTCCCTGTCCATCACCAACTCCCGGAGTTCACTCAGACTCACGTCCATCAAGTCGGTGATGCCATCCAGCCATCTCATCCTCTGTTGTCCCCTTCTCCTCCTGCCCCCAATCCATCCCAGGGTCTCTTCCAATGAGTCAACTCTTCGCATGAGGTGGCCAAAGTACTGCAGTTTAGATTTAGCACCATTCCTGTGTCTCCTTAGGTAGGTTCATTCCTAGGCATTTTATTCTTTTTGATGTGATGGTAATTTATTAAATTCTTTTTTTTTACTTTTTGTTTCTCTTCCAGTTTTGTTTAGATATAAATGACATATAGTACTACATACCTGCCTGGAAAATCCCATGGATGGAGGAGCTGCTGCAGTCTATGGGGGTCGCTAAGAGTCGGATACAACTGAACGACTGAGCGACTTCCCTTTTCACTTTCATGCATTGGAGGAGGAAATGGCGACCCACTCCAGTGTTCTTGCCTGGAGAATCTCAGGGATGGGGGAGCCTGGTGGGCTGCCGTCTATGGGGTCACACAGAGTCGGACACGACTGAAGCGACTTAGCAGCAGCAGCAGTACTACATAAGTTGAAGGAGTTCAGCATAATGATTTACATACATCATGAAATGCTTATCACAGTAAGTTTAGCAAAAATTTATTATGTCATATAAATATAACATTAAAGAAATAGAAAAACTATTTTTCCTTTTAACGAGGACTCTTAGGAGCATTCTCTTAACAACTTTCATATATAACATACAGCAGTATTAATTATATTTATCATGTGGTATTAATTTCCCTTTTTGATCTTTTGTTATTAGTGTATAGAAATGCAACAAATTTCTGTGTATTAATTTTGTACCCAGCAACTTTACTGAATTCATTGATGAGCTCTAGTAGCTTTCTGGTAGCATCTTTTTCTATGTACAGCATCATCATCTGCAAACAGTTTAACTTCTTTTCCAATTTGGATTCCTTTTATTTCTTTTCCTTTTCTGATTGCTGTGGCTAGGAATTCCAAAGCCCAGAAATACACCCACGCTCATATGGTCAATTTATCCACAACAAAGGAGGCAAGAATATACAAGGAAGAAAAGACAGTTTCTTCAATAAGCAATGCTCGAAAAACTGGACAGCTACATGTAAAATAATGAAATTAGAACATTCTCTAACAGCATCAACAAAGTAAATTCCAAATAGATTAAAGATCTAAATGTAAGACCAGATTCTATAAAGCTCCTACAGGTAAATATAGGCAGAACACTCTTTGACATAAATCACAGTAATATTTTCTTTGATCCATCCCCTAGAGTAATGGAAATAAAAACAAAAATTAACAAGGGGGACCTAATTAAACTTAAAAGCCTTTGCACAGCAAAGGAAACCACAAACAAGACAGAATGGGAGAAAATATTTACAAGTGAAACAACTGACAAAGGATTAATATCCAAAATATACAAGCAGGTTATGCAGCTCAATATAAAAAAAACAAGCAATCCAATCAAAAAATGGGTGGAAGATCTACATAGATATTTCTCCAAAGAAGATATATAGATGGCCAACCAACACATGGAAAAATACTCAGCATCACTAATTATTAGAGAAATGCAAATCAAATCAAAACTACAATGAAGTATCAATTTATACTGATCAGAATGGCCATCATCAAAAAAATCTACAAACAATAAAATCATGGAGAGGGTGTGGAGAAAAGAGAACCCTCCTGCACTGTTGGTGGGAATATAAACTGGTACAGCCACTGAGGGTAACAGTATGGAGGTTCCTTAAAAAAACTAAAAATAGACTTACTATATGATCGTGCAATCCCACGCTGGGCATATCTGAAGAAAACTCTAATTTGAAAAGATCCTTGCACCCCAGTGTTTACAGCCCCACTCTTTTCAATAACCAAGCCAGAGAAGCAACCTAAATGTCCACTGACATGGGTGGAGAAGATGCGGGGGGGGTGTGTGTGTGTGTGTGTGTGTGTATGAATATTTTGTTGTTTAGTCGCTCAGTCATATCTGCCTCTGGGCAACTTCACTGACCGTAGCCTGCCAGGCTCCTCTGTCTGTGAGATTTCCCAGGCAAGAATACTGGAGTGGGGTGCCACTTCCTTCTGCAGAGGATCGTCTCGACCCGGGGGTTGAACCTGGGTCTCCTGCAGTGGCAGGCGACTCTTTACCACTGAGCCACCAGGGAAGCCCCGCAATGGAATCTTACTCAGCCATAAAAAGAATGAAATTATGCTTTTTGCAGCAACATGGATGGACCTAGAGATCCTCAGACTCAGTCGGAGAAAGACAAATACCACATTACACCACTTACACTTGGACTCTAAAAAAAGATACAAATGAACTTATTTACAAAACAGAAGCAGACGCACAGACACAGAAAACAAACTTGTGGCTACCAAAGGAGACAATGGGCTGGGGGAAGGTAAACTGCAAGCCTGGAATTAATACACACACTATGTACTATGACCAACCTGGACAGCATGTTCAAAAGCAGAGACATTACTTTGCCGACTAAGGTCCGCCTAGTCAAGGCGATGGTTTTCCCTGTGGTCATGTATGCATGTGAGAGTTGGACTGTGAAGAAGGCTGAGCGCCGAAGAATCGATGCTTTTGAACTGTGGTGTTGGAGAAGACTCTTGAGAGTCCCTTGGACTGCAAGGAGATCCAACCAGTCCATTCTGAAGGAGATCAGCCCTGGGATTTCTTTGGAAGGAATGATGCTGAAGCTGAAACTCCAGTACTTTGGCCACCTCATGAGAAGAGTTGACTCGTTGGAAAAGACTCTGATGCTGGGAGGGATCGGGGGCCGGAGGAGAAGGGGACGACCGAGGATTGAGATGGCTGGATGGTATCATGGACTCGATGGACGTGAGTCTGAGTGAACTCCGGGAGATGGTGATGGATAGGGAGGCCTGGCGTGCTGCGATTCATGGGGTTGCAAAGAGTCGGACACGACTGAGTGACTGAACTGAACTGAAGTGACATATAAAATAGGTAAACAACAAAGACCTACTGTATAGCACAGGGAATTATACTCAATATCTTCTAATAACGTACGATGGAAAAGAATCTCAAAAATAGTACATATATATATGTATAACTGAATCACTTCGCTGTACACTTGAAACTAACACAATATTGTAAATTAATTATACTTCAATAAAAAATAATTACATTAAACAAAGGAAAAAGGGAAAGAGGATAGCAGTACATAAAAGTAGAATTTTAAAAGGTAAACACTAGATAAAAAAAAGTAAGTGTTCTAAACAGCAGAAAAAACATTTAAAAATAAAAAGCTAATAAAATATAGTGAAAGTCATTTAAATATTTATATATAAATAGAAAATAATATATGACAGAATCAAGACCAACTGTATCTGTCATAGCAATAAATTTAAATAGGCTTAATGCAGCTAGTTAAAGAAAAGGATTTTTCATATTATTTTAAAAAGCAAGGACCAACTTGTGGTGTATATGGGAGCTATATTCAGAGTGAAGTGATTCAGAAAGGTTATAACTAAAGGGGAGGAACCATGGCTTACCAGGTTTATCAGGCACAGATAAAACAATAACAATAATAATAACAAAAGACAATACAGGCAGTTATAATCTCACATCAAATAAAGCAGAATTTATGCCAAAAGGCATTAAGGAAGATGAGGAAGGCCACTTTATAATGCTAAGGAGTTCCGTTCATAGTGGAGATGGATTAATCATACTGTTTATTTTCTTTATTTCTGAGGTCTTGCTGACCTGTGACAGCTCACTCTTTCCAGAACTCTCAGTTTTTAGTAATGCCAAGTGACTCCCCAGCAAGTATGCCTTTCAATAAGGAAAGCAAGCCAATCCAGAGCCCACAGCCCCAGCCACCTCCTCTGTGAGGCCCTCCTGCTCTGGGCAATCGTCCAGGGCCAGAGATGGCTCAGGGGCAGCCCCTCCATGCTGCAGCCTGCTGAAGTGACTCAATCAGTCACTTCTAAACCAACGACCCTGCCTTGCCTGCTCCTTCGTGCAGTAACAAGAGCACATCCTGTGTCCACGCCCATGTGCTCCCCTTTCTTCCTCTGCTTTTGGACCCTGATGCTTCCCCGGGTGGCCCTGTGCGCACCAGGACTCCCGCCTCTACAGAACTGGGAGGAAAGCTTTCTTGCTTCATGACAGTCATGTGTGTGTGTGTGTGTCTTACTAGACCCGGTTAAAACAAATCCTAGGCACATATTACAATAAGACATAAGAAATACGAATATATGCATATTAGATAAAATCAAAAACTCTAAACCAGAAATTACTCGGAGACACTAAGATAAGCACACTGACATGGGCTATCACAGAATGCCTGCTATTTATGGCAACAGCCTCCAAATCTATGAGAAAAGGTTTTTTTCTGCTCAGCCCAAAAATCTGCTGTGGGTCAGCTCCAGCTCTGCAGCTGCTCTTAAAAACTGCCTTTCGATGTGTCAGAGGGACAGAAAGTCCCGGAGCATCTCCAACGAAGGATCAAACACTCTGACTCGGAAGTGTCACCTCACTTGGGTTCCCAACCCCATGGCAAAAACTAGTCAAACGGCCCATCCAGCCACAGGGGCCAGGAGGGGTAATGTATCCATGTTCCCACTAGAGGGAGGCAGAGAGCTGGACATAGTCTGTGAATAGTCTGTGAATACCAATACAAAGGATACAGAATTGACATACATGAAAGATAACCTTCAAATATAAACAAAAATAAGTTAGAAGACATAATGGAAGATAATACTCCATTTATAATGGCAACTAAAAGGAAAATACTGAGAAATGAACTTAAAAGAGATGTGTAAAACAATATGTGGAATAATTATATCCCCAACAGGCACAAAAGTAGAATGGCATACTCTATGTTCTTAGTCTGGAAGACTCAACATCACCGTTTGTTAATAGCTAATTTGTAAATTTAATCTGACCTCATAAAAATAAGACTTTTTTTTTTTTTTCCTTCTTGGAGTCAGACATGTAGAGTTTAACGTTCATTTGGTAAAGTAAGAATAACCAGGGAGGCTCTGAAACACAACAGCAGCGAGGGAGAGGGGCACTCCCAGGCTTCCATCCCACCCCACCGCCTCAGTAACTGGCATATGAACAGTCAGACAAAACCATGCCATGTAGGGGAAATCCCAGGGAGACTTCTATTTATACAAAATATCCAAAGGCAAATGTCAACTGGGAAAATGTTTGCAACTTCTATCACATACAAGGCATCATCTCTGAGGTAGGTCTGTTCATGAGAAAATATGAGGGGAGGCACGCTGTGGGGGATGAAGGTGCAAGAGGGCCTCGGCTGAACTGGCAGGTGGCATGGGAGTGGGGGTGGCCCTTCAGAGATGTCCACTCTGTGGTAATGGGGTAGGCTGGGATCTGGGACCCTTTGCTGCAGTGCTGCAATACTTGTACCTGGACATCTCTCCTCAAGCAATAATATACAAAGAAACTGTATGGGACTAAAAACAACCTCATGCAGGTGTAGTTAGGGCAAATTCAGGACAAAAAGATACAAAAGACAGAAAAACCAAACTGCCACTTCTAAAGAGAGCCAAAGCAGGGTACTGCACATGCCCCCTGCACAAACAGGCATCCCTACCCTCACCTCATATAAGGAGCCTGCTTACCCCCCACTTAGCAAGCGAGTGAGCACGGGAACCTGCTGTTTATTGCTCCCACCGGCAGCAGCAGGGATTCCAATAGAACCTTGCCTGCATTTCTTGTCTGGTCTCTAGTCAACTTTTTTTTGATTGGGGAAGGCTAAGAACCCTGGTGGGTATCAGTAAGGGCTTGAACTGTTACACTCGCTGGATGGGGGTGCCCCCAGGAGGGTAGAGTCTTGGGTGAGGTGACATCCTCTTAGGATGACACCTGTGGAGGCCTTAGCTGTGAGCCACAAGCAGCTGTGGCTCCCCAACTGGGCACACAGAGCAGATACGAGAGGTGGCATGTCTCTGTTTTCTCCTGCGTGGTGCATGTGTGTGCGTGTGCAGTGTGTATGTTTTTTCGCCCGGAACCAATAAGGAAACAAAGACTTAACTGTTCAAAAGACACATAGGCAAAGGACATGAACAGAGAGCTCACAAAAAAAGAATTATAAATGTCCATGAAACATGAGAAACATATGAAAAGATGCTTGATTTTATTCACAAAAGAAATGCAATTTACAAATATATTAGAAAAAAATCTGCAAAACCATTTTACACATATCAGAGGGTCAAAATACAGAGGCTGGCAACCACCTGGTTACCAAGTTAGTGGGTGAACAGTCTTGCTTAGCTGCTGGCTGGTGAAAGTATGGAATGATATATTCCCTAAGCAAGCAAGCAAAGCAATTTCCCAGGATTCACCAAAATTACAATACCCTCATCCTGTGACTCAGCCACCCCACTTCTGGGAATTTATCTTACAGAAATACCTATAAACATGACAAACCTAGACAGTGTATTAAAAAGCAGAGACATCACTTTGCCAACAAAGGTCTTTATAGTCAAAGCTATGGTTTTTCCAGTAGTCATACATGGATGTGAGAGCTGGACCATAAAGAAGGCTGAGCACCAAAGAATTGATGCTTTTGAACTGTGGTGTTGGAGAAGAGTCTTGAGAGTCCCTTGGACTGCAAGGAGATCCAATCAGTCCATCCTAAAGGAAATCAGTCCTGAATGTTCATTGGAAGGACTGATGCTGAAGCTGAAGCTTCAATACTTTGGCCACCTGATGTGAAGAGCTGATTCATTGCAAAAGGCCCTGATGCTGGGAAAGACTAGAGAAGGGGGCTACAGAGGATGAGATGGTTGGATGGCATCACCAGCTTAATGGACATGAGTTTGAGCAAGCTCCAGGAGACGGTGAAAGACAGGGAAGCCTGACATGCTGCAGTCCATGGGGTCACAAAAAGTTGGACACAACTTAATAAATATGTGGTAGGTATAAGATGGTCATTGCAGCACTGTTTATAACAGCAAAACAATGAAATGAGCTAAATGCCCATCTATAAGAGAATATTTAAATAAACTACAGTCCACTCCCCCCAACATAACGTTCTGATGTGCATGAAGGAATAATGAAGGGGCCACAGGAAGGTCTCCAGCATACCCTAGGAGTGAGATAAGCCAGGTATGAAATATTCATAATGTCACATTTTCAGTATGGACAGAAAAAATATATATATAAATGTTTACTTTCATCTGTTTACACAAAGGTTGGAAGGGTAAATAAGAAACTAACGGGCCAGGGAGGAATTGGGTAGAAGGCTCAGAAGGGGGTTCAATGTTTTAAGTGTCTTTTTCTTTTAAGTTTTGAACTGTTTGAATACATTAGTTATCTAAAACAAACAGTAAATAAAATTTCAAAAGGATTTAACATAAATTACCCATACTTAAACTGTTTTAGAGTGAGAACTTACCTATAATGTTTTGCCTGCCATATTGCCATAAGCTGAAGATCTCATTTACGTTTTGCAGGTGACAATGTTGAATTTCCTGGCTATTAAATGCAGACAGAAATAGAAAGAACCAGTGGAAATACCCGGTCCTCTAAGCTAACTGGTAATTATTCAGTTAGTTTTAGTTAGCTTATTTTTATAGAAATATGTAGAAGGAAATTAGTACAAAGGCTGTCTCAGCTAATCTTCCAAGAGGTTATAGCTCACCAGAAGTTTGTCCAAATATAACAAATCATAATATAAAAATTTTATATGACCGATATTTTGGATGTGTTAATAAAAAGCTTATTAGCACTATTTTGTATTCTGTTACCAACCATAGTATGTGCAGACAATTTGGAGGACAAGAGATGTTACATTTGTGAACCTTCACTCTGACTGGCCGCAAGATGGCTTTGGTGAGCACTGCTCTACAAAGCAGCTGTTTTCAAGATGACCAACGACCTTGATGCAGATAAATCCAAGGTCGCCGCTCTGTACCCATTCACAGAGCTGACCTCTCATCCTTCCTGAACCCCGCTTCTCTCTGGGGGTGGCGGGAGAAGCGGTAGCTCACGCACAGCAGGGTGTCCGCCACTCAGTTCTTCAGAGGCAGTGCGTGCTCTTCCTCCAATGCTGCTCTACCCCTCTCCTCTAAATAGCACCTCTTCCTCCTTCGTGAAATCTCTAGGTGTCATTCCTCAGTGCTCAGATCTGGGCCGAACTCCACTGGGAGGTGTCTGCAAAGAACTTTTATATGGACCTAAGAGTGAGCTGCCTTGCGCTGTTGTTCCCCACTCTTACTGACTACAACGCAGACGTGATACCTGGGGCTGCAAACATGAGGTAACAAGCATGAACATGAAAAGGCCAAGGGCTAAGAAGGCTGAGTGAGGGGAAAATAAAGAGCCTGAGTAAGTGTCTGGATAGATTACCGCCAGCAACCAGCTAACTAATGCAGAGAAGAGAGACAGGAGGTCAGAGGACAACAGCGAGACCTAAGTGCTGTGCATGGATCAGGGTCTGACGAGGGACCCAGGTGAGGCTCTAACTCAGGCTGGGAGATGATCAGAGGTGCCTTCTGGAGGACGTCTCACTTAGGCTGAGACCTCAGAGCAGACTAAAGCAATTTTGGCAGAGTCAGGAGGAGGTGAGCAGGGAGAGAACAGCACTTGAATAAACCTGGAGGTATCATTATCCGGCACATTTGAGCACTGACTTTACATAGGAGTAAAGCCCAGAGGGGAGGAGTCAGGAAAGGCCTTGTTAGGGAAGCTGAAGGATTCAAGGAGGGGGAAACGTTGAGAGAGAGCATCCCTTGAAGGGTCTTGTGAAGTGTGCCATGAAGTCTGGACCTTATCCCGGGGGCAAAGACCAGTCACTGAAGCATTTTCAGTAGGAGTGGGGCTGGATCAGATTTTTATCGTAGAAAAATATCTATGCCACTATGGAAGGTAGTATGGAGATTCCTCAAAAAAAATAGGAATAAAACCACTATATGACCTAACAATCTCACTCCTAGGCATATACCCTGAGGAAATCAAAATTGAAAAAAGACACATGTATCCCATTGTTCATGCAGCACTACTTACAATAGCTAGAACATGGAAGCAACCTAGACGTCCATCAACAGATGAATGGATAAAGATGTTGTGGTACATATACACAATGGAATACTATTCAGCCATAAAAAGGTATGTGTTTTGAGTCAGTTCTAATGAGGTGGATGCACCTAGAGCCTACTATATGGAGTGAAGTAAGTCAGAAAAAAGGTATGTGTTTTGAGTCAGTTCTAATGAGGTGGATGCACCTAGAGCCTACTATATGGAGTGAAGTAAGTCAGAAAGAGAAAGAGAAATAGTGTATACTAATGCATATATATGGAATCTAGAAAGAGGGTACCAAAGAATTTATTTGCAGGGCAGCAATGGAGAAACAGACAAAGAGAACATATGGACAAGGGGAGAGGGGAGGAGAGAGTGAGACGCATGGAAAGAGTAACATAAGTCAGGAGGAGGTGAGCAGGGAGAGAACAGCACTTGAATAAACCTGGAGGTATCATTATCCGGCACATTTGAGCACTGACTTTACATAGGAGTAAAGCCCAGAGGGGAGGAGTCAGGAGAGGCCTTGTTAGGGAAGCTGAAGGATTCAGGGAGGGGGAAATGTTGAGAGAGACCATCCCTTGAAGGGTCTTGTGAAGTGTGCCATGAAGTCTGGACTTTATCCCGGGGGCAAAGACCAGTCACTGAAGCATTTTCAATAGGAGTGAGGCTGGATCAGATTTTTATTGTAGAAAAATATCTATGCCACTATGGAAGGTAGTATGGAGAGTCCTCAAAAAAAATAGGAATAAAACCACTATATGACCTAACAATCTCACTCCTAGGCATATACCCTGAGGAAATCAAAATTGAAAAAAGACACATGTATCCCATTGTTCATGCAGCACTACTTACAATAGCTAGAACATGGAAGCAACCTAGACGTCCATCAACAGATGAATGGATAAAGATGTTGTGGTACATATACACAATGGAATACTATTCAGCCATAAAAAGGTATGTGTTTTGAGTCAGTTCTAATGAGGTGGATGCACCTAGAGCCTACTATATGGAGTGAAGTAAGTCAGAAAAAAGGTATGTGTTTTGAGTCAGTTCTAATGAGGTGGATGCACCTAGAGCCTACTATATGGAGTGAAGTAAGTCAGAAAGAGAAAGAGAAATAGTGTATACTAATGCATATATATGGAATCTAGAAAGAGGGTACCAAAGAATTTATTTGCAGGGCAGCAATGGAGAAACAGACAAAGAGAACATATGGACAAGGGGAGAGGGGAGGAGAGAGTGAGACGCATGGAAAGAGTAACATGGAAGCTTACATTACCATATGTGAAATATAGTCAATGGTTACTTGCTGTATGTCTCAGGAAACTCAAACAGGGGTTCTGTGACAATCTAAAAGGGTGGGATTTCTATTGCAGAAAAATTAAGCGTTTGCATTTAAGAACAATTACTCTGGTGAAATAGTAGAGACCATTAGAACTGGGCCAAGTTGACGGCAGAAGGAACATTAGGGGGTGACTGCAGCAGTACAGGTGAGAGATGAGATGCCCTCCCCCACGAGTGACAGAGAATGGAGAGCTGGGAGTGCTCCCAGTGTTTGATCTTCAGGGAGGGACGCATTCAGAACAAAGCTGACTCATCAAATGGCTGGCTGAGTTACGGCAATCCATGTCTGGAAATGACTCAGCCACTAAAGAGAGTGGATGTGCACACACAACTGATGTGAGGGGGCTTCACCAAAGGACTGCTGACTGAGAAAAGCACTGCAGTGAAAGGTGTTTTCGGTACAATCACCATTGGCAACAGAAGGACCAGCCCTGCCTGGTCCACACCCAGCATCCACATGCCTTTTTGCCTGATGTCGTCGCATACCCTGCCTGAAACACAGGAGAGGAACCCATGGAGCTGCTCCTGGAAGCCCTGTCCTGGCCACTGATCTGGGATGGTCTCCAGTAAGAGAGGTTCATGTAAGATTTGGAGGAGCAGCTCAGGCCAGTTTTCTATGGAGCACTGTGAGCAGATGTCTGGGCAGCCTGCAGGTGTGAGGCTGGCTGGAGGTTTGGGGCAGCCCCCTGAGACGTGCCTGCTGGGGTGATCTGGCCACTGGTTAGTTGGTGGTGGAGGTGATCCTAGACTCCTGAGACTGCAAGGAGGACGCCCAGTGGGTGCTGGTGACTCCTCTCCCCGCTGAGCAGAGCTCCTGCCGGGGCACCACTTCCACAACTTCCTAAACCTCTAGCTCCCATCCCTTCTGGGAATACTGGAGTGACTTCCGTCTTCTCCACCCAATGCTAATGGGTACAGGTGGCACTGGGCGCGGTGCCAGGAATGCAGAAGCACAGAGACAAAACTGGTTCTTGGCTGCCGTGAGAGAACCAACAGGACTGTGAGAGGCTCTCCTTCCTGCTGCACCAGGCAACCACACTGGATAAAAAGGGGTGAGGGGCTCAGCTCCAGGTACAGCTGTGGAGTCAGAGCACTCTTTAGGAACCTCTGAGTTCATATAGCTATGCACACACATCTAAAGAACTACAAGATTTTTGCCAGCAGAAATTTGAAGGAAGTGCAGAGTAAATTTCACAACTCTTAAACCAGCAATTGTCCAGCATGTGAATGGCAGAAAAGGATACTGAGTTAATGGCACAGACTCTGAATGTGAAGGTCTGGGTGCTGGGTGAGTGGGAAGTGGAGCAGGGCAGGTGTTACAAACACTCAAACCAGAGTGTCTGCCAGGGGCCAGGTTCAAGGCCACAATGATTTGCCGATTTCCTCCTTTGCTTTGTTATTTATCCATGGTAAGATGAACCAAAGAGTGCTCTTCTCCCTTCCTTGTCATAGAACATACAGAAGGCTAAGTGTGAATAAGCTCTTAATTCAGTACACAAGTTACAGTTCATCAAAGATGGTCACAAGCCAACCAGGTGAGGGATGAACAAAGTTCCAGATGGGTCTTGCGCCTCATGGAGTTCGTGTCTCTGCAGTTTGTGAGAAGTGAACCATCTTCAGCCACACGATGGATGGTGTGGAGTTGGCAGGACATGGCATTAATGTGTTGCCTGCTCATTTCGATGTGCATCAAAGGATGCGTGTGGATGGGGACTGGACAAAGCAGGAGAGATTGCTGGAGAGCAGTGGCTGCCTCCCCTGTGCCCTTCTCTTCATTCTCCAGAAATGGGGAGGAAGCATGCAATGACACTTCAAGACTGCTTTCCTGACAGGCTCCAGGTTCCTAAATGAGAAGCACTCGTGCAAGGTCTGCAAGGCTGCAAGAGGAGCAGCCACCATGCTCCACGCCGCTCCCACCTCTCACCCAGGCTACCCTTGTCACTTGCACCCATGGCTCCCACAGAAGCTCAGAGGCAATCAGGCTCTTCTTTGACCACATCCTGTGTGGCACACGGTGACAGGACATCACGCTCTGGCTCTGGTCGGCCTCCTTCCCACTCACGGCCCCTCTGGCTCTCCCTCTCCAGATCCTCCTTGGCCTCCTGGCCTCTGCTTGCTGACGTGCCTCCAGCCCTGGGGCCGCTTTGCTTCCCCATCCATGCCCACTCTCTGGGTGTCACACTGGCTCCTCCCAGTAAACCCCCTCTGAGTACTGACTTCCCCTGGATTCCTGTCCCTGGGTCAGCTCCTGATTCAGCATCTCACCTTCGGGACTGCTGGGCAGCAAACTGTGTCCCTCCAAAATTCACATATCGAAACCCTAATCCCCAGGGTGACTGCATTTGGAGACAGGAAGGAAATGGAAGTTATATTAGATCATAAAGATTGGGATCCTGATCTAACAGGGCTGGTGTCCTTATAAGAAGAGAAAGTGGCCTCAGGGATCTCACCCCCTTCACTCCATGAGGGCACAGAGGAAAGGCCATGTGATGATAAAAAGCTGGAGTCTGCCAGCTGGGATGAGAGCCTTCACCAGCAGCCACATCAGCCTGTGCCCTGGCCTGGCACCTCCTGGCCTTCAGAGCTACGGGAAGAAATGTCTGCTGTTTAAGCAGTCTCTCGTCCTCGGTGACAGCAGCTGAGGCAAATGAATCCAGGCGTCCAAAGGCATCCCAGGCCTCACGTGGCCCAAGTCCAGGGCTTGAGCTTCCTCTGCTCTCTGGACTCACAGAGCTCGACTTGGACATGAAAATCCACGTGTCAGCTTCTAGTCCATTCTCACTCTCACACCCCACATCAGCCAATCCTTTAGGCTTTATTTGAAAATACAGTCTCTCCATCTAATCCTCCCTCAAAACCTCCACCCTTCCCACCCTAGGTCGGCCACACGTCTTGCCTGGATGATTGCAAGAGGGTCCCGGCTCCCGCTGCTCCAGTGTGCCCTGCACCAGAGAGGCTGTTCTTGGCCATTCTGTCTAAAATGCCATGGACCCTCGGTCCCAGCAATCCCATATCTAGGAATTCCTATATTGAGGAATATACCCTAGAGAGATGCCTCTTCACCCACCACATACCCAAGGAGCTGGTGAAAAGCACACATGGCAGCCTGTATCATAACAGTAGGAACAAGAAACAGCCTTAATGCCTACTGAAAGGAGACGGAACCAACACATTTTGGTCTCTTCAAACTATGGAGTGCCATGCAGTGACGAAAAAAATAAATTAAACATCGTACAAGAGCCCCCAGGGATCTCAGGGCACACTGTTGCAGGACATAAGCAAGTCTCTAAAGAGTCATATCATCTCAGTCTATTTATGTCAAGTTCAAAACATGCAACGTGAAGCAGCGTATCGACTGGAGATACAGACACAGGAGGTAAAACCCTGAAGGTGCACAAGGGATGCAAGAGAACCCAGCGGGAGGGATAATGAGATGAGGTCAGGGAGAACCCCAAAAGGGGCTTCCAAGTTCATGACAAATTCCACTCCCCTGTTTTAAAGCTAGGTGCTTCAAAAGTGCATCATTTTGACTCTGACAACCGTGATTTTGTATTGTCTCAGTATTTAACAAAAATAATATAGTAATTAGTGTAGGTTAAGCTGCGGTAATTGGCAGGACCCCATCCCTGGCTCCTGCTCAGTTCAGTAGCTCACAGAGAGAGGTGTGTTCCCTTCACACACAGACTCCATGTTCAGTTCAGTTCAGTTCAGTTCAGTCGCTCAGTCATGTCCAACTCTTTGTGACCCCATGAATCGCAGCACGCCAGGCCTCCCTGTCCACCACCATCTCCCGGAGTTCACTCAGACTCATGTCCATCGAGTCCATGATGCCATCCAGCCATCTCATCCTCGGTCATCCCCTTCTCCTCCTGCCCCCAATCCCTCCCAGCATCAGAGTCTTTTCCAATGAGTCAACTCTTCGCATGAGGTGGCCAAAGTACTGGAGTTTCAGCTTTAGCATCATTCCTTCCAAAGAAATCCCAGGGTTGATCTCCTTCAGAATGGACTGGTTGGATCTCCTTGCAGTCCAAGGGACTCTCAAGAGTCTTCTCCAACACCACAGTTCAAAAGCATCAATTCTTCGGTGCTCAGCTTTCTTCACAGTCCAACTTTCACATCCATACATGACCACAGGAAAAACCATAGCCTTGACTAGGCGGACCTTAGTCGGCAAAGTAATGTCTCTGCTTTTGAATATACTATCCAGGTTGGTCATAACTTTTCTTCCAAGGAGTAAGCGTCTTTTAATTTCATGGCTGCAGTCACCATCTGCAGTGATTTTGGAGCCCCAAAAAATAAAGTCTGACACTGTTTCCACTGTTTCCCCATCTATTTCCCATGAAGTGATGGGACCGGATGCCATGATCTTCGTTTTCTGAATGTTGAGCTTTAAGCCAACTTTTTCGCTCTCCTCCTTCACTTTCATCAAGAGGCTTTTTAGCTCCTCCTCACTTTCTGCCATAAGGGTGGTGTCATCAGCATATCTGAGGTTATTGATATTTCTCCCGGCAATCTTGATTCCAGCTTGTGTTTCTTCCAGTCCAGCGTTTCTCATGATGTACTCTGCATATAAGTTAAATAAGCAGGGAGACAATATACAGCCTTGACGTACTCCTTTTCCTATTTGGAACCAGTCTGTTGTTCCATGTCCAGTTCTAACTGTTGCTTCCTGACCTGCATACAGATTTCTCAAGAGGCAGGTTAGGTGGTCTGGTATTCCCATCTCTTTCAGAATTTTCCACAGTTTATTGTGATCCACACAGTCAAAGGCTTTGGCATAGTCAATAAAGCAGAAATAGATGTTTTTCTGGAACTCTCTTGCTTTTTCCATGATCCAGCGGATGTTGGCAATTTGATCTCTGGTTCCTCTGCCTGTTCTAAAACCAGCTTGAACATCAGGGAGTTCACGGTTCACATATTGCTGAAGCCTGGCTTGGAGAATTTTGAGCATTACTTTACTAGCGTGTGAGATGAGTGCAATTGTGCGGTAGTTTGAGCATTCTTTGGCATTGCCTTTCTTTGGAATTGGAATGAAAACTGACCTTTTCCAGTCCTGTGGCCACTGCTGAGTTTTCCAAATTTGCTGGCATATTGAGTGCAGCACTTTCACAGCATCATCTTCCAGGATTTGAAACAGCTCAACTGGAATTCCATCACCTCCACTAGCTTTGTTCTTAGTGATGCTTTCTAAGGCCCACTTGACTTCACATTCCAAGATGTCTGGCTCTAGATTAGTGATCACATCCTCATGATTATCTGGGTCGTGAAGATCTTTTCTGTACAGTTCTTCTGTGTATTCTTGCCACCTCTTCTTAATATCTTCTGCTTCTGTTAGGTCCATACCATTTCTATCCTTTATCGAGCCCATCTTTGCATGAAATGTTCCCTTGGTATCTCCAATTCTCTTGAAGAGATCTCTAGTCTTTCCCATTCTGTTGTTTTCCTCTATCTCTTTGCATTGATTGCTGAAGAAGGCTTTCTTATCTCTTCTTGCTATTCTTTGGAACTCTGCATTCAGATGCTTATATCTTTTCTTTTCTCCTTTGCTTTTTGCCTCTCTTCTTTTCAGTGACCCTTCTGTGGTGGGAGCCAATCACGTGGCCACTCCAAGTGCAGGGGGCCTGGGCAGTGAAGTCCGTCTCAGGGAGAAGAGGAGGGATTTGGTAAACTGCTACATGTCCCTACTGTCCTACACGGGGAAAAAATGTATCTATATACACAAATCCTGGGCATGTATACGTGTGCATACACACCTATACACATATTACATCTGCATATATGTGTATGTGTACATGCGTATAAGAAGAACTAGAAGAGGCAATGGCAAAACATTATTGGGATTTTCTTGAAAGCAGGGATTCGGAACCCCCCACCCCACCTTCCACGGACTGATAAGAACTGGGCGGGCCTGACGGTCGGAGGTGAGCAGCAGGCCAGCAAGCAAAGCTTCCTCTACATTTACAGCCATTCCCCATCCGTCGCTCACATTACCGCCTGAGCTCTGCCTCCGGCCAGGTCAGTGGCAGCATTAGATTCTCACGGTTCCTACCATGAACTGCACATGCCAGGGATCTAGGCTGTGTACTCCTTCTGAGAACCTAATGTCTGGTGACCTGAGGTGGAGCTGAGGCAGTGCTGCTGGTGCTGGGGAGTGGCTGCAAATACAGACTATCATTAACAGAGAGGTCTGACTGCACAGAGGCCATGATCAATCAACTCCTTGCAGACTCATGTCCAAACCCTATCAGTGAGTGGCAAATGACAATTAAGCTGCTTCTGATGGCAGGCTTGAAGTCAGAATCCGACCCTTACTTTAGTCTGTAATTGGCCTGCCCATTGTTTTATTTATCACTTTCACCTGTGCCTCTTTTCCGTACTGCGTACTTGTCTCAGTTACTTTTTTGGTAAGCCCACAAGCTAACCCCAGCCAAAATGAGTAAAAAACAAATATTGCTGGAGAGCTTTTTTGAAAATGAGGAAAGACCCAGTGGTGAGACAGTAGGAAACTCTAAGGCTGCTGACAAAAAGAAAGCTGCATTTAAAAGAAAATACCAAGAGTCCTGCTTAAGTTGGGCTTCCCAGGTGGTGCTAGTGGAAGAACCTGGTGCCAACGCAGGACACTTAAGAGCCACAGATTCAATCCCTGAGTCAGGAAGATCCCCTAGAGGAGGCCACGGTAACCATTCCAGTACTCTTGCCTGGACAATCCATGGACAGAGGAGCCTGGCGGGCTATGGTCTGTAGGGTTGCAAAGAATGGGACACGACTGAAGAGACCTAGCATGTACATGTGCCTACTTAAATTCTGGGTTTATTATAACAGCTGGTTCACATTCCCACTTTGTGTAATATGTGGCTACTGGCTATCAAACGAGGCCATGAAACCTTCAAAACTGCTTTGCCACATGGCAACCAAGCACCCTGGATTAAAAGACAATCCTTTAGAGTTTTTCAAAAGCAAAAAAACCCCCGAAGAATAGAAGAAATTACTGAAGGCCACCACTTCATCAAATGTGTTGCACTAAGAATATCATCCTAAGAAGTCCTTTACAATTGGCAAAGAGTTGATCTGCCTACTGCTAAGGACATTTTCTGTGAACTTTTATGAGTGTCTTCATTTCAAAAAGTGGCATGTGTTCCTCTTTCAGCACCACTGATGAAATAGAAAAGTTGAGGAACTAACAGACGATATGAGGCGCAGTTGTTAGAGGGGATTAATGAGTCACTGTCGTACATAATCCAGGTTGACGAGTCTACCAATGTTAACAATAAGGCAACAATGCTTGTGCATGAGGATATGTTATGTGCACTTTTGTAGCCAACCAACGTCATGGCTGCACAACTGTTCAAGTCTTTGAATGATCACATTAGGAAAATGGAATTGATCATTTTGTGCTGGTATATGCATGGATGGAGTGGCTGCCAAGACTTGACGGCCTTCTGGTTTCACTAATCAGGTCAAGAGGTTGCTTCTCCATAGAGAAATGCTGACTACCCGAGAAATGTCACCTGAACTTAACAGCATTTTTCAGGATGTGATTAAAATTATCAACCACATTAAAGTACATGCCCTTAACTCACGTCTGTTCACGTAGCTCTGCGAGGATATGGGCACAGAGCACACACGTCTTCTCTTATGCACAGAAGTGAGATGGCTTTCTAAAAGTAGATTACTGGCCAGGGCTTTTGAGTTCTGAGAGCTGTTCCAGAGATTTCATTTTGAAAAACAGTCAGCATTGGTAAAACATTTCAGTGACACAGAATTGGTCACAAAACTTGCTTACTTGTGTGACATATTCAGCCTGCTCAACAAACTCAATCTGTCACTTCAGGGAGAATGACAACTGTGTTCAATTCAGGTCACCAGATAAAGTGGCTGCATTCAGAGCCAAACCAGAATTATAGGGGCAATGAATGACCATAGGGATTTTGGCATGTTTCAAACCTTAGCAGAGATTTTGAAAGAGACTGAGCCAGGACCTTCCTTCTCCCAGCTGGTGCATGATCACCTATCTCAGCTTTCGAAAGAGTTTGAGCATTACTTTCCGATCACAAAAGAATGGGAAGGAATAGATCTCTGACCCATTTGTGAGTAAGTCAGGTGAACTGACTGTGTCCATGCTAGAAGAGGATCAACTGCTTGAGATCGCAAATGACAGCAGCCATAAAATATGTTTGAGACAACTTCAAATCTCCATATGTTCTTCATTAAAGTCAAAGAGGGATATTCTGATTGCCACAAAGTCACTGGAAAGCCTGCTTCCATTTCCACATCCTACTTTGTGAAGCAGGGTTTTCTGCAATGACAGCCACCAGAACAAGATTATGGAGTAGACTGGAAATAAGCAACACACTTTGGGTGTCACTGTCTCCCATTACCCCCAGATGGGACCATCTAGTTGCAGGAAAACAAGCTCTAGGGCTCCCACCGATTCTGCATTATGGTGAATTATGTAATTATTTCACTATGTATCACAATGTAATAACAACAGAAGCAAAAATTACACAATACATGTAGTGCACTTGCATCATTCTGAAACCATCCCTCCACACACATCCCTTCTGTGGAAAAATTGTCTTCCATGAAATTGGTTCCTGGTGCCCAAAAGGTCAAGGAACGCTGCTTTAAAGGGTAGGATCATAAGTGGCTTTTATTTCCTCATTTTGTTTTATTCTCTTAATTTTCTTTGATGAATTCATACTAATGCTGAATTAATTTAATTAGCATTAAAATGCAGGTCTCAGTTTACCTGAAAGCGGGGTAAACGTGACTTGTTTGTCTAGGTAACTAATTAGCTCCCTTTGGTTTTGTTTTGATCAAATATGCACATATTCAGAAACTAAAATGAATTTTGAACTGAACCACTTTGGACAATTGGTTAAATAATATAGAAAAGCAAGTGAAACATTTAATTTTAGCGTTGAGTGACAGTATTTTGTGTTAGCCTGTGAAGTAAATATTGAAACTCCCAGTGTCGTAATAATGTGAAATAACACCTAGTTAATATATTGTTAAATATAATAATAAAATAATGCTGAAAAGACAAGTTTCAATTTGGTCATGTATATACAGGGACTGAATGGATGAAAATGATTTCTAAATATAGAGCAGATAATAATTCATTTGTTGAATTCAGTTCAGTTTANACAGTATTTTGTGTTAGCCTGTGAAGTAAATATTGAAACTCCCAGTGTCGTAATAATGTGAAATAACACCTAGTTAATATATTGTTAAATATAATAATAAAATAATGCTGAAAAGACAAGTTTCAATTTGGTCATGTATATACAGGGACTGAATGGATGAAAATGATTTCTAAATATAGAGCAGATAATAATTCATTTGTTGAATTCAGTTCAGTTTAGTCACTCAGTTGTGTCTGACTCTTTGTGACCCCATGAACCACAGCATGCCAGTCCTCCCTGTCCAACTCCTGGAGTCCACCCAAACCTATGTCCATTGAGTCGGTGATGCCATCCAACCATCTCATCCTCTGTCGTCCCCTTCTCCTCCTGCCCTCAACCTTTCCCAGCATCAGGATCTTTTCAAATGAGGCAGCTCTTTGCATGAGGTGGCCTAAGTATTGGAGTTTCAGCTTCAACATCAGTCCTTCCAATAAACACCCAGGACTGATCTCCTTTAGGATGGACTGGTTGGATCTCCTTGCTGTCCAAGGGACTCTCAAGAGTCTTCTCCAACACCACAGTTCAAAAGCATCAATTCTTCAGTGCTCAGCTTTCTTTATAGTCCAACTCTCACATCCATACGTGACCACTGGAAAAACCATAGCCTCGACTAGATGGACCTTTGTTGGCAAAGTAATGTCTCTGCTTTTTAATATGCTGTCTAGGTTGGTCATAACTTTCCTTCCAGGGAGTAAGCATCTATTAATTTCATTTGTTGAGTTACTATTATGAATTATTACAGTGTCGTATGGACATATAAACCACTAAGAACCTATGGCCTGAGAAGTTCTATTCTGGGGTCTCACACACTCCAGAGCTTATAAACAAAGTGTAACTTTCTAGTCTGTCCAGGTGCTTGGGCTCCCCATGCTCAGAACACGACTAATCTAAACAAGGATGCGAGTGCATGACGAAATGCCCTCCGAGCAGCTGAAGCGACCTCTAAACTGAGCAGCCTATAAGTTCAGGACAGGGACTGCCCTGACACTGCACTACCAGGAGTCCTCAGCAGACCCCCAGTTCCCAACACATCCCAGGCGCTGATGATAGAAATGTAAGGACCTATGTGTGCTTTTAAGAGGCCGACAGTGCAGAGGTAAGACAGCCATTTGAGCTGATGCTGTGGGCTGGGGTGGCTGAGACATGTGGACAGAGAGCTGGGGGCGGGGTTCTGCACAGGGGCTGACACCCCCATTAATCAAGAGCAGGGAGTGCAGGCTAGAAGAGCATATGAGAAAGCTCAGAGGCTTGTGGAATCACCCACTACCACAGAATTGTGCAGAGGTGTGGGGGCCTCAGAGCTGTGGGGCTAATTGAAGGAAAAAGATACAAGCAGGAGGTGCAGGGGCACAGACCAGCTTCATGGGGCAATGCATCTCCTGGCAGGAGGCTGTCCAGAGGCTACCTGGGTGTCTCAGCTCAGAAGATGAGGGGACTACTGGGGAGGAGAAGACAGGGATAGAGTGGAGGCTTCTGTGTTAGGTGACGTTGCTCAGCAGCCTGGGTAGTCTTGGAGTCAGGGAGGTCTGAAGGGCAGCGGCAGCTTGGGGTCTTACAGCCATAGGCTCTGTCTTTATCAACAGCCAGCAGATGCTGGGGGATCTTCTGCAAGGAATGCAAAGCAGGCAGGCTATCAACAGCTAATGGCTTGCTCACTCAGGGTATCTTTAAAACAACTGGATGTGTAAAAATGTGAGTCTTGGTGGGCAGACTTTGAGGCTCCCAGGTCTTTGCCTGGAGTGAAGAACCAACCAACCTCAGAGCCTCTACAGAGGACATCCTCAGCTCATTAATACAACAGGGGTCAGGGGGGCTGGGCTGCAGGTTATGACCAGAGAGGACCGAAAACTCAGGTGGGATTGAAAGAATGCATAATTTGATTTCAGTCTCAGATGGACTTTTTTTTTTTAAAAGATCACTTGATTTGAAAGACAGACAAATTCAGTGGTCATCTTGTACCCAGTCACACACTCTGCCTGCCACTCTGCCTGGTGTCTAAGCCACACCGTCCCTACTACTGCCTCACCAAAGATGAAGACCTGTTCAGGTAAAACTTTACACTGCAGACAGCATCCTTGAGACTCAATCAGTCAGCCTCATGCTTCTTACTGAAATCATCATCAGTCTCAGCAGCCTCATCAACTAAAGTAAGATCTCCTGGCCTTTGATCATTTTTTTTAAAGTTTATTTTATTAAAGTATACTTGATATACGACGTTGTGTTAATTTCTGCTGTGGAGCAAAATGATTCAGTTATACAAGTACATGTATCCTTTTTCAGATTCTTTTCCATTGCAGGTTATTACAGGCTACTGAATATAGCTCCTTGCACTATACAGTAGGAGCTTGTCGTTTCTGGCCTATGAGCCTGAAATCATATTTTAAAAAAGAATCTTGAAACTGCTTTTCATAAAATCAAAGACAGTCAACCGTTCAAAGGAAAGATTCAGTCTTGAAAATTCAAGTCTGCTTTGCTGACTTTCTAATGTCGGTGACCGTCCACCCTGAGGGGCCCTGGCTCTGTGTTCTGTGCCCTGGAGCTGCACAGTCGTTAAAAAAGAAATTTACTCCTTTCTGTTTAATTGTTTCTGTTAAAAATTCCCAAGGTAGCTTTTAAAAACTAAAATCAAACTGAATCCTGGAGAGCTAAGAAATAAATCACTTTATGCCTCTTGGATGTTTGCCAACCTAGCCTCAGGGAGAAGTCTTAATTTGTGGCTTCTGAGAAAGCCTTCTAGTTCTTTCCATCCAATCCTACCAGGAGGTCCACCAGCTCCCTCCCACAGCGTATGCATACTCCAAGGCTGGGAATGGGGTCTGTCTCAATCACCGGGGTCCAGGCATCACACTGCAGCCAGGTTCTTTCCTGGGGAGCAAGGGCCCTGGAGGAGGACTGGCTTTGCAGAAGCCACTGAGCCTAGAACACATTTAAACAGCTGAGAGCAGTGCCTGCACCCTTCCCAGGCTCCCTGGTAGAGAAGGCAAGGTGTCCAGTAGAAAGAAGTAGGTGAGGGTGATGGCAGAGTTGGATGTAGGCTGGAGACCCACAGTCTGTGTAAAGTCTGAAGGCTAAGATATTGCACCCACCCAGGAGGCCTGTGCATTCACTCCACAGGATTCAAGAGGTGCCCACTCTGTGCTGCTTTAGCATTCTGGTACCAAACAGTTACCTAATAAAGTGAGAGATCCAAAGAAATAAGGAAGGAGTCCTGCAGCCCTTTGGAGGAGAGCATTGCTGGGCATTGGAACAGTGAGGTCAGCCCCTGCTGTGGGCCTGTGTGTCCACCACATGTCTACGGAGGAGCAAAGCAGCCTGTGCACAGAGGTGGTGCTGCAGACTCACGGGATTTTGTTTTGGGAGCAACACGACCATCAGCTGATTGGCAGCTGCAGAAAAAAATGTTCTTTCCGTGCAATCATGTACACACTGTGGAATGAAGGCCCAGATTCATGTTGAGTTCCACCGTTTTGCTAAGTGTCCACGTGTGAAACCACGCCTAGACACGCCTGACCACAGTCAGGCCTAGACCATGTTCATCACTCTAGGACGGAGTCACGTCCTTTCTCAGTCCCTCTATGGTAGCTTCCTATCGCTTTGTAACAAATGATCACACAGCTTGTACATCATCTACTGATGGTCTCAGTCAACGTGTGAGCAGGGCTGTGTCTGCTTCCAGACCCCTCTTGGTTGTGGCGGGATTCAGCTCTGCTCGGAAGCTGCATGGAGTCTTGACAGGAGGTCACTGTCAGTTCCCAGAGGCTCCCCTGTTCCCTGGCTCTGGGCTCCTCCTCCTTCAAGTCAATAATGGTGAGTGGAGTGCTTTTCACAATTCAGATCTCTCTGACTGTTCCTCCCTCATCAAACTCCTCTGCCTCCCAACTCTACTCTCAAGTGGCCTAGAGATAACCCTGTGCCTGCCCAGAAAATCCAGGAAAACCTCCCTCTGTTAAAGTCAGCTGATGAGCAGCCTGAGTTTGACTTGTCAAGTCTATTCCCAGTAGCACCTGGATCAGTGTCTGACTGCAGAGCAGGGAACGGGAATCAAGGGGGTATCTTTAGAACTTTGTCTATCACATAGCTGCTGCTTTGAACTTCATCTAAATGGAATCCTGCAGTCTGTACTCTTATGCATCTGGACTCATTGCTCAGATTAAGGTCTCTGGAATTCATTCACTTTGTAGTACTAACAGTTTTCTTTATTAATTTCTGAGCAGTATTTCTTTGTATAGATATACAACACTTCTTCTATCCACTCACTTCTGAAGGAGCATTTAGTGGTTTCTAGATTTAGGTGATTATGAATAAAGCTGCTATAAACAATCAAGTGCAGGCTGCTATGAACATTCAAGTGCAGATTCAAGTGGAATCTATTATTTTTATAATAAAAATAATAATTTTATTATTATTTTTTTCTACAGTAAATACCCAATAGTAGGACTGCTGGATCAAGAGGAAAGTGTACTCTTAATTTTATAAGAAATCACCAAACTTGTTTCCCAAAGTGGTTTATTACTTTGCATTCCCATCAGCAACATAGGACAGTTCTTTTATTCCATATACTCTACTACTTGATATTCTCAGTCTTCTTAATTTTAGCCATTTTGGTGGGTGTGTAGTAATATCTCACTATGGTTTTGATTTCTATTTCCCTGATGACTTATTTGAAAATGTTGTCATGTGTTTACTGCTCATACACATATCTTCTTTTTTAAGTCTCTTCCTCACTTTTTCTTGGGCTATTTTTATAATTAATCTTCAGTTATTTAAATATCATTTAAAATTATGTTATTTAATATATTTATGCATTATTATTAATTGAAGTTTATATATATATATATATAAGTACTTTATCAGATAAGTGTTTCATGAATATAATTTCTCACTTTGTGATTTACCCATTTAACAGTGACTTCTGATGAACAGATTTTTATTTTGATGAAATTCAATTTATCATTTGTTTTCTCCTTTACAGTTAGTTCCTTTTTTGGCCTCTCTGAAACATGTTTGCTAACTCCAGGGTCAAAAAGATTTACCCCACACCTTTGTCTAGAAGCTTCACAGTTTTTGCTTCATGTTTAGTCTCCAGCCTACTTTGAAGTAATGTATGTATATGGGATGAGGCTGATGGTAAAGGTTCTTTTTTCTTTACTTTTAAACATAGTATTTTACAGGTGTTCCTGCACCATTTATGGTCAAAAAGAGTTTCCTTCCCCATGGTGACTTTGCTAAAAATGCATCAGTTGACATGTTATGGGTCCATTTCCAGACTCTATCCTGTCCTGTGATACACACTCGTCTCTCCTCACAGATCCATCCTTGCAGCCGAAAGGCAGGTACTCAAAGTCCTCCAGCTCTTTTCTCTGCTGCAGGGTTGTCCTACCCCACATCTTCACAGAGTCACTGCAATTCCAGCCATTTTTTTTTTCCATTTGAGAACCTGAAAAGCTGAATCTAAAATTTTTATAGAAATAATTCATGTTTTACATTTTACCTTGAAGAGTACAGCAGAGAAGATAGAGGCTCACAGTACTTGGACTGTAGTCCTAGTAGAAGGGCTGGGGCTTCTTAAGGAAAGTCAGCAGTACTTCCTAATTGATAGATGGATGGTGGATGATCATAAAAAGGCTCTGAGGCTTTCAGAAGGGCAATTTCCTGCCAAGCCATGGCCTGACATCATATGGTTTGGGTGAACCCTGGAGGTTTCCAGGGAGCTGGGCTGGGCTTGTTGGGGATGTGGTTGTCAGGGCACCCAGTGAGCCTTGTGGTTCTACAGCAGTGATGCTGTTCCTAAGGGAGGCTCAGGCTCTTGGCCATGGTGGCAGTCAGAGCAGCCTCACTCATTTGATCCGTGGGCATTCCCTAAGATTTTTTTCCAAAGCTACATTCAGAAAAAAGCTTGCAATGACGTGACCAACAAGGGCTTAATTTCCAAAATATACAAACAGCTCATCCAACTCAATAACAAAAACTCAAACAACTCAATCCAAAAAATGGGCAGAAGACCTAAACAGACATTTCTCCAAAGAAAACATACAGATGGCCAACAGGCAAATGAAAAGATGCTCCATATTGCTAATTATTAGAGAAATGCAAGTCAAAACTACAATGAGATATCACCTTCCACCAGTCAGAATGGCCATTATCAAAAGCTCTACAAATAATAAACACTGGAGAGGGTGTGGAGAAAAGGGAACCTTCTACACAGTTGGTGGGAATATATATTGGTATAGCATGGAACAGCATGTATGGAGTTTCCTTAAAAAAACTCTAAGTAGAGTTACCATGTGATTCAGCAATCCTACTTCTGGGCATATATCCAGACAAACTAATTTGAAAAGATAAACACACCCCAACGTTCACTCCAGTACTATTTACAGTAGCCAAGGCATGGAAGCAACCTAAATGTCCATCAGCAGATGAATAGATACTAAGTAAGTGGTGTATATATACAATACTCAGCCATAAAAAGGATGAAATAATGCCATTTGTAGCAACATGGATGGATTTAGAGATTGTCATATGAAGTGAAGTCAGACAAAGACAGATATAATATGATATCACTTATGTGTGAAATCGAAAATACGATACAAATGAATCTATATCAAAACAAAAAATAGATTGACAGATACAACAAACAAACTTATGGTTACCCAAGGGGGAAGGTGGTTAGGGAGGGATAAATTAGGAGTTGGGGATTTGCAGATACAAACTACTATGCACAAAATAGATAAACAACAGTGTTCCACAAGTCACAAGATAGTGGAATAGACAGACATGCACTCGTCTTCTCCTTCTAGAACTCCAAAATTGCAAAAACTGCTGAACAATCATTGACAGGACAATGTTGGCTCCCACTGAGAAAAGATACTCCATGTCCAAGGCAAAGGAGAAGCCCCAACCAGATGGTCAGTTCAGTTCAGTTCAGTTCAGTCGCTCAGTCGTGTCCGACTCTTTGCAACCCCATGAACTGCAGCACTCCAGGCCTCTCTGTCCATCACTAACTCCCGGAGTTCACTCAGACTCACGTCCATCGAGTCGGTGATGCCATCCAGCCATCTCATCCTCTGTCGTCCCCTTTTCCTCCTGCCCCCAATCCCTCCCAGCATCAGGGTCTTTTCCANAAAAAGATACTCCATGTCCAAGGCAAAGGAGAAGCCCCAACCAGATGGTCAGTTCAGTTCAGTTCAGTTCAGTCGCTCAGTCGTGTCCGACTCTTTGCAACCCCATGAACCGCAGCACTCCAGGCCTCTCTGTCCATCACTAACTCCCGGAGTTCACTCAGACTCACGTCCATCGAGTCGGTGATGCCATCCAGCCATCTCATCCTCTGTCGTCCCCTTTTCCTCCTGCCCCCAATCCCTCCCAGCATCAGGGTCTTTTCCAATGAGTCAACTCTTTGTGGAAAGGCAAAATCGTGTTTAGACACAAACCCCATACCCACCAGAGATGCTTGCAGGGCTCAAACAAAACTTTGTGTGCACCAGGACCCAGAGACCCTACAAGGGGCAGAGCCAGACCTGCCTCTGAGTGTGTGTCTCCTGCAGAGCAATGGGTCAGCAGTGGCCTGCCATGGGGACGGGGCTCTGGCTGCAGCAGACCTGGGGGGAGCAGCATGTGGGCTAAGTCATCCTGGAGGAGTCGCCATCAGCACCACCGCAGAGCCGCCAAGTGGGGGCCACAGACGGGAGACATTATACCAAAGAAGTTCTCACACTGTTGCAAAAGTTCTCGGGCCCACAACAGATTTCCCAACCAGGAGGCGTGGCAAAGGGACTGAGAGCCCCCAGGGCATTTGACTTTGAAGGCCAGCGGGACTTCACTATCGAACGTCCACAGGACTGGGCAAACAGACTCTTGGAGCACACAAATGAAACCTTGTGCACCAGGACCCAGGAGAAAGGGGAGTGATCCCACAAGAGACTAACCCAGACTTGCCAGTGAGTGTCCAGGAGCCTCTGGCAAAGGTGTGGGTTGACAGTGGCCTTCCCTGAGGTTGGGGCACTGAATTCAACGGTCCTGGGAGCTGCAGTGTGCTGGCATAAGTCCTTTTGAAGGAGGTTGTCATTAATGCCATTACCCCTACCATAGTACCCCTACCTGAGGCCAAACTACAGGGAGGGACACAGCCCCACTCATCTACAGAAAACTGGATTAAAGATTTATTGAACATGGCTCCACCCATCAGAGCAAGACCCAGATTCCCCCATGGCCAGTCCCTCCCATCAGGAAGCCTCTTATCCTTATCCGTCAGAGAGCAGACAGAATGGAAACCACAATTACAGAAAACTAACCAAACTGATCACATGGATTACAGCCTTGTCTAACTCAATAAAACTATGAGCCATGCCACGTAGGGCCACATAAGAAGGATGGGTCATGGTGGAGAGTTCTGACAAAACATGGTCCACTGGAGAAGAGAATAGCAAACTACCTCAGTATTCTTGTCCTGAGAATGCCAGGAACAGTATTAAAGGCAAAAAGATATGACACTGGAGGATGAACTCCCCAGGTCAGCAGGTGCCCAATATGCTACTGGAGAAGGGAAAAGAAATAGCTCCAGAAGGAATGAAGAGGCTGAGTCAAAGCGAAAACAATGCTCAGACATGGATGTGACTGGTGATGAAAGTATAGTCTGTTGATGCCAAGAACAATATTGCACAGGAACCTAGAATGTTAGGTCCATGAATCAAGCTAAATTGGAAGTGATCAAACAGGAGATGGCAAGAGTGAACATCAGCATTTTAGGAATTAGTGAACTAAAATGGATCAGAATGGGCAACTTTAATTCAGATGACCATTATATCTACTACTGTGGGCAAGAATCCCTTTAGAAGAGATGGAGCAGCCTTCATAGTCAACAGAAGAGTCTGAAATGCAGTACTTGGGTGCAATCTCAAAAATGACAGCATGATCTCTGTTTCCAAGGCAAACCATTCAACATCACAGCAATCCAAGTCTATGCCCCAATCACTAATGCTGAAGAAGCTGAAGTTGAATAATTCTATGAAGACCTACAAGATTTCCTAGAACTAACACCAAAAAAGATGTCATTTTCATCACAGGGGACTGGAAAGCAAAGGTAGGAAGTCAAGAGATACCTGGAGTAACAGGCAAGTTTGGCCTTGGAGTACAAAATAAAGCAGGGCAAAGCCTAACAGTTTTGAGAAGAGTCATAGCAAATACTTTCTTCCAACAATACAAGAGACGGCTCTACACATGGACAACA
>SJYX01018743.1:37897-65803 GCA_006410675.1 Oreotragus oreotragus | reverse complement strand
GGACCATAAAGAAAGCTGAGAAACGAAGAATTGATGCTTTTGAACTGTGGTGTTGGAGAAGACTCTTGGGAGTCCCTTGGACGCAAGAAGATCCAACCAGTTCATCCTAAAAGCAATCAGTCCTGAATATTCATTGGAAGGACTGATGCTGATGCTGAAACTTCAATACTTTGGCCACCTGATGCGAAGAACTGACTTATTGGAAAAGACCCTGATGCCGGGAAAGTTTGAAGGCAGGAGAAGGGGAGGACAGAGGATGAGATGGTTGGATGGCATTACCTACTCAATGGTCATGAGTTTGAGCAAGCTCTGGGAGTTGGTGATGGACAGGGAAGCCTGGCGTGCTGCAATCCATGGGGTCGCAGAGTCAGACACAACTGAGTGACTGAATTGAACTGATGCTGGAGACACAAATTGAATTTTTATTTCAGAAAGAACAAATTATACCTAAACATAAAAGTTATGTGTGTGTATCATTTTAAAATATTTGTATGTACATACATGTATATAAGATACATACATATTTTCAATCCTAACTGAAACATTTGCATTCCTTTCCTCATTCCTATTCTTATTCCTCTTTCTGTCCAGATGAGGCCCTTACCCTGCCCTCATTCACAAGGGTGCCCAGGAAGTGGCCAGAAGGGCCAGGGAAGAGCCAGGATACAGCATCAGAGGCAGAGGCAGGGGCAGGTGCTGACAGGCCTGTGGTGTGGAGTGAACTTGTGTGTTGTGTGTGTGCTATGTGCATGGGCTATAATGTGCATGTGTGCCTTATATATAGGAAGGGGGTGGAGTGGGTATAGGGTTCTGTCTATGGTATGTGCATGTGTAGTGAGTATTTCTGGTGCCTTGTGTGACATATGGTGGGCTGGTGTGCAGACTCTTCATGCATTTGTGGTGGGGGTGAGGGGGTCTTTTGCATGTGTAGTATATATTCCTTGTATGGTATGTGGGGTGTATTATGTGCTAGGTTGCATGGCATGTGTGGTGTATGTGATTGGTGTGTGACACGTATGTTGTATGTCCCATGTATACGTTGTGTGTGGTGAGATCTGAGGTGTGTGCACGGGGGGGCATGTGAATGCATGTAAAGTGGGTGTGCATGTGAGATGTGTGCACATGTTGTGTGTGTGTGTGTGTGATGTATATTATGTGATGAGTGTGTGTGCTGTCTGGCAGGGGTTGAATGGTGGGTGTGCAAGGTGAATATGCTATGTGGTGTGTGTGGTGGGTATGGATGGCGACTGTGCAGTGTGTGAGTGTGTGTGTGCATTGTTGTATGTGCACACTTAGGCTCCCGAGGGCAGCTATTACTCTGTGTCCCTCCAGGGCAGGCACAGACACAGAAGGGTGTCTGCATCGTGAAGGATGTGGGGGATACAGTGGACACACAGGGGGACATGCATGGGGGCTGTGGCCATGCATGCATTAAGTTTTGCAGGGTTGCTTGCATCTGAAACCCAAGCTGCCCTCTTCTGAGCACCAACCCAGGCTCAGGTGAGCAGACGACAGCTGCCCCTTGGGCCTATATCCTGACAGGGCAGGGCTGTGGGCAGTTCCCAATGTGCAGGTGTACGAGCAGTGTAGAATCTGCATGTATGGCATGGCCAGGAGTTTTCTGGGGAGAAAGCCACTGAGGCACCTTCATGCTCACTGCCCTCCGACTACCATCACCACTGGGAACTGAAGCCTGAAATTATGGAACCAACTCTTGAAAGTGCAGAACAATTAACGAGTTTTTCAGATTCATTTTCTGAAATGGTTTAGTCTATGCCTGAGGCCAAACATCTATTAATTAAGTAAGAACTCCGATCTCTACATTCCCAATTGGCTGCTGCAGCACTGCACGAAGGGTCTGAGGCTGTGGCTCTGGAGCAGGGCCCTCCTCCCACCCCTATGACTTTCTCTAGTCATAAGCAAGACTGTGCTGGCTGCACATGGGCAGGAAGCGATGAAGGATGAGGTTCACACCCCGAGCACTGAGCTATCTCTGTGAAGGACGTGGAGAACCCACGAATGTCACACTGTGGAAGCACTGCTGGTATTGATATCAATGGGCCTTTCTAGATACTAGTGGAGTTCAGTCTCCATTACAGGAGAACATTATTATGAGCACAGTTCTTCATTTATCTCAGCCTAGATGGCCCTCCACCAAAATCACCAGTTTGAATCCAGTGATCCGCATACCTCCTAATATTCCAGTCATCACTGCTTGCAATGTTTGGCGAGCAAAGACAGAATAACCTAGATTTCAGATCAGCACCTCTGGCTAGATTGACAGGGTTATTCTGAAACTTGGCTCTACTGTTTTACAATCTTCACTTGCAAAGGCCTGGCAAGTTTATTTTAGCCTCAGGGAGATATAAGGGGCTGCAGACCTGGGGCAGGCTTTCCGAGGCCTCCAGTTACAAACACACACGAAAACACAAAGAGCTGGACCAAGAGAGTAGAAGGAACAGAAGACGAAGATATTCTGTTACAAGAGGCAGCAAAGGAGGATTGTAAGCAGCAAGAGGACAAAAGAGGAAGGTGAGCAATGCTCATTTTGTCATGCCTGCTAGACTGTAATTCCTCTTAGGGAAGGAGTTGATTTATATTCATTTTTGAAGGAAATGGCAACCCACTAGAGTACTCTTGCCTGGAAATTGCATGGATGGAGGAGCCTGATAGGTTACAGTCCATGGCATCGCAGAGAGTCGGACACGACCGAGCAACTTCACTTTCACTTTCACTTTATTTACCATAGCACTTGTTCAATAAATGCTTTTAACATTGCAAAAAAAAGTAGAGAGCTGGAAACATGTCACATGACTCTCAACATGGGAAGTCATTCTTACTGTCACATGGAGCTGTTTAAAATAAATCGGTCAGGATTTATATGGTTAGCAAAATTAACTGAATTTTCTAACATGACTTGTAAAATGTAAACCATGGCAGACAATCAGCGTTTATAGTTTTGAAAAGCTCCCTTTGGTGCCAAAATGTATGACATCTAATAGCAACAGAACTATAAATCCTGTACACAATTCATCTGTATAAACAACAACACTGCAAAGCTACATAGCTGATGTTGATATCTGTCACATTAACTGTCTAATGTACAATTTCTGTTTTTGAAGGAAGCAGTCAACTTGGGGATTAAATAGGCAATATTTACAACCACATTTTTCCCACATGTGAGTTAAGTAATACTATTTTAAGAGAAGCTAAATGCTGACATCAGCCAATTTGGGATTTTTTAATTAAAAATATCATAAATGTCGCTCAGTTGTGTCCGACTCTTTGTGACTCCATGGACTGTAGCCTACCAGGTTCCTCCATCCATGGGATTTTTCAGGCAAGAATACTAGAGTGGGTTGCCATTTCCTTCCCCAATACATAAAACTACTGTATGCTTTTTTTAATACTGAAGCATTGATCACTGATATCACAGTAAACAAATTCAAATCATACTTGGGAGGTTTGTTTCTGGCAATGGAGGACTAGGTTGTTTCAGACCAACACACATTGGAATAACTAGAAAACATGGCAAGGTATAAGAAAGAAGCCTCTTTGATAACATCTGAGAATACAAGGGCAGTGCAGAATTTTAAGGCTAAGATCTGGGAGGAGATCAACGACAGGGGAGGTGAGACTTGCACTGAGTCACTTTCCCTACTGGGAGTATCACCAATGATGAGAGCAGAAAAGTTGGGCAGATCTTTCAACAAATCTTGATCTTGGAAGACAAAAACTGAATTCAGGGTTCACGGAGAAGAACAGACCTTGGTCAACAACCTGAGCTCTTAGTTGGGACCTGAAAGGATGACATCTCAAGAGTCAGAGTGAATTAGAAGTAGAGCAGTCATACTCTGGAAATAAGTCCAACTTCAGATCACTTAAATCTCTGATTATTTTATTAAAGTAGTCTTGCATTGTTAATACCCCCACCCAAACTGCCTGAAATAAGCAAATTGAATCCTCTCTGGAAAATGATAAACTCATCCAGAGCTTAAATTTGTACCTTAAAATTTTAATATATAATCCTATATCCAGCATTTGTTAAAATGATCAGGAAGATGAGAAATTAAGACAGACAGAGAAATAATAGAAAACCAAACAGCAGGAACAGAAAAACAGGAGATCTCAACAAACATATACTTTAATGATAACAAATATGTTGAAGTTAAAGAATTTTGGTAGAGAACTTGGAAATGTAAAATAAGCCAACTGGAAACTCTAGAACTGAAAAACAGAATAACTAAAAACTCAACGGGTAGGTTTGAGAGTTGACTTGGTATTCACATAAAGAAAACTGATAAATTGGAAGATAGGTCAGAAGGAAAACTCCAGTCTGAAGCTCATGTGTGTGCACATACACACACACACGCACAAACAGAGCAGGGGCTGGAGGGTTGTGAATAAGATAAGTGTAAATCTGTAAGCATAAGCACAGGCAAGGAGCATTGTATCCAAAATACGTATAATGGAGTCCCAGAAAGAAAGATATTGAAAGAATTTTATAAAATTCATGAAAGAGATCAAGCCACAGATTCAGAAATGACATCTGTCTACAATGTGGGAGACCCAGGTTCAATCCCTGGGTTGGGAAGATCCCCTGGAAAGGGGGAAAAGTGGAAAAAGCCCACTCCAGTATTCTTGCCTGGCAAAATCCATGGGCAGAGGAGACTGGTGGGCTACAGTCCATGAGGTCACAGAGTTGGACACAACTAAGTGACTAACATACATGTGAACCCCAAAGAAATGCTGGAAATCTATAAGGAAGAACAGAATTTTACATCCAGGAAGAGGAAAAAAAGAGACATATTGCCTTCAAATGAGCAATAAGGAGATACACAATTGACTCCTTAATGGAATAATGAATGCCAAAAGATGGAATGACATATTCAAAGGGCTTAAAGAAAACAAATGACAGTCTAGATCCCTGTATCTTGTAAAAATTCTCCTCCAAGGTAAAAGCAAAATTTTTAAAACTCCAGGTAAAGTCTGACAGCATTTATTGCCAGTGTACCACACTAAGGAAAATACTTAAGGGGGTTCTTTAGACAGAAGGAAATAACCCTAGATTAGAGCCCAGAGGTCCAGGAAAGTATAAAAAGCAGTGGAAAGTTTCTAAAATGTCTAAGTAAGTACTGATTCCACAGAGAATGATACTTGCTTTATGGGGTTTAAAATGGAATCAAATTATGGGACAGAATTAGCACAAAAGTCAGGAGGGGGTAAATGGAATTAAATTCTAAGTTCTATGAACCATTTGCAGTGTGGCAGAGGCACTAATTTAAGGGGGAACTCTGTTTTCAAGTGTGCATGTTATCATCTCCATAGTAACTGCTAAAAAATACTGAGGGATTCATGGCTAAGAAATCAGAAAGTGAAAAATAAATATTAAACATCTTGATTTACACAAAATAAGTCAAGAAGGATGAAAAAATGGAACAAAGAACAGATAGGAAAAACAGTGTGATGGACCAACACAACCCTGTAAAGCAATTATCCTCCAATAACAACAAAAATTTAAAAAGTGCAATATTAGCTCTATAACCAAAAATATCAGTTATCACATTCAGTGTGGGTAAACTAAATATTCCATGTTATAGATAATCAGCCTGAATAAAAAAACTAAATATATATTGCTTAGAGGAGCTACATCTTAAATACAAGGTGTCAGGATGGTTAAAAGTAAAAAGAAAAACACATTGTGCAAACACTAACCAAATGAATACAGAAATACTCATTTTGGGAAAGAAGACTTTAAAGAAAATAAAATTTTAATAAAGTTAGAAGAAAAAGTGTTGATTATGACAATGGAGTCACTGTCCAACAGGAAGATGTAACAAGACTAAATGTGCTTAACCTCAAAGTATATAAAGCAAAAGCCAAAAGAAAATAAAGGAGAAACATACACATCCACAATCACAGTTGGAGGTCTGAACAGGTGCTTTCAGTAACTGATAGAACAAGCAGATGAGAACAGCATAGATTTAAGTGCAGCCTAGAGCTGACTCCTCAGCCATGGGGATCCCATGGCTCACACTGCAGACATGTGGCTCCAGTGTCTCAGTGTCCACCTTTTGGTGTGAGGGATGAGGACCTAGGGCCTGGCATCTCTGGCTACTCTTCTTTTCACTGTCTATATAGGTAAAAAAACTGAATCCAAAGATGGTTTGTGTATCTTTACTAGCTGAATTAGTGCTTGCCCTTGACTTGTTTTGTGTGTGTGTGTTAGAAATTAGTGACAAAAAGATAAACAGAAAAATCCTCAAAAGCTTGTCAGTTTAGCAGAAATGTCTAGCCTTCAATATAAATATTTGAAAAGGCTGAACGGAACATCAATAATCTAAGTTGGGTGTTGGCAAATTATAGCCTGCAGGCCAATTCCAGCCTGCCCGTTTTTGTGCAGTGCACAGCATAAGAACAGCTTTTACATTTTTAAAGAGTTAAAAAAAGAATATGTAACAGAGACTGTACACAGCTTGCAAAGCCTAGTGTGTTTACTATCTGTCCTTTTGCAGAAAACTTTGCCCACCCCGACTCAAGTATACATATTAACTAGTTAAAAAGAATAGCAATTTTAACCAATAGATAAGAAGGGGGCAAAAAGGTACAAAGAACAGTTAAGGAAAAATCAGTGAGATGATAGATCTATAACCAAATGTAGTAAGCATTTATAAAAGTAAGATCAGAGCTTAGTGAAATAGACAAAGAGCAATAGAAAGAATTAATAAAGCCAAAAGGTAGTTCTTTGGAAAGCCTTAATCAGCAACCCTGGAAAGCTGGATCTGTCTCTATCTCCATATCTATCTCTGTATCTGTCTCTTTTTCAGTCTCTCTCTCCATCTCTGCTGCTGCTAAGTCACTTCAGTCGTGTCCAACTCTGTGTGACCCCATAGATGGCAGCCCACCAGGCTCCCCCATCCCTGGGATTCTCCAGGCAAGAATACTGGAGTGGGTTGCCATTTCCTTCTCCAATGCATGAAAGAGAAAAGTGAAAGTGAAGTCGCTCAGTCTGTCCAACTGTTAGCGACCCCGTGGACTGCAGCCCACCAGGCTACTCCGTCCATTGGATTTTCCAGGCAAGAGTACTGGGGTGGGGTGCCATCTCCATCTCTATCTATATGCAAAATAAGTCAGACAGACAAGAATATATACTGTATGACTACATGTATACAAAGTTCAAGAATGGAAAAAAACAAATCTAAGAGAAACCACAGTTGTGGTTGCCTTTGGAGAGAAGGAAGGTTAGTGAAAGGAGCGGGGAGGAAAGGGACTTCTGGGCATCTGGTAATATCATAGTTTTTTATTTCTGTCAGTGATGATTATCGGTGATGAATTATAAGAACTCATTAGGCTCTAAACTTACACTTTTTGTAATTTATATGTGTATACAATACTTCAATAAGAAAATTTAAAACTTTTTTTTTTTGTTTTANTTAGTGAAAGGAGCGGGGAGGAAAGGGACTTCTGGGCATCTGGTAATATCATAGTTTTTTATTTCTGTCAGTGATGATTATCGGTGATGAATTATAAGAACTCATTAGGCTCTAAACTTATACTTTTTGTAATTTATATGTGTATACAATACTTCAATAAGAAAATTTAAAACTTTTTTTTTTTGTTTTAAATTGCAAATACTTTGCAATTGACTTTGTACCAGGTTTTGTGCAATGTCATATGTTAGGTTGTTACTCAGAATACGTCTGGTTTTAAAAGCATCCAGGGATAGAAACTAGATGAAGAGGAGGTAGAAAGGTTTTTCACTGAATACCATTTTGTCCCTCCTGGGGTTGTAATGTGTGCATGTTTTATTAAAAATAAATGAACTATTAAAAAGTGGGAAAAAGTTATTAATATATAACAAAATGTAAATAGAATATTTATAAATATAGATATAAAAATATAAATAAATACATAGTTTTATACACTTGTCACTTTTAAATTAGTCTATTATGATTCACTGTTAGTCCAAAGTTAATACCAAATTAAAAGCAGTGGTACTTATTCTTATGAGCCTGATTATTACCACCAAAATAATTCAGGCAAGAAGAGGGAAGTATGCTAACAGTTCCTAGATCATGGAATAAGCATTAACATTTTACAACAAACCATTACAGGAAGAGCCATGACTAATAAGGCAAATGACACACAGGTGATAGAATAAAACTTCCTAAATATCAGGAAACAAACAGAAAATGAATCTGAAACTGGTCTTTTCCAAGGATTTATCAGTAGTACATCAGGATTGTCCCAGATGGACTTTGGCACATCTAGTGGTGAAGGGCATAAAACTTCAATTTGTATAAAGCATTGATAACCACCCTCTACCTGGGCCCTTATGTACTTGGTACTGTACACGTATGATTCCATTTAATCACACCACCATTTTATATCTGCAGAAACTGAGGCTCATATTTAAACCCCTTGGTCCAATGATTCCAGCAGGCCAGGAAGTGGTAGACTAGAACTTGGACACAGGATGGCCAGCTTCACAGAAACACTTCAGCTGATTGATTCTCCAATCAGCCCAGACAACAATTTCCCTCCCTTGTCAGTAGCTGCTTCTATCCTCTTCCACGTGTGGTAGCCAGACTCCAAAACAGCCCCCAGAGGTTCCAGCTACTGTTACACCTTTGTTTTGTCCCCTCCACATTCTACCAGAGTTGGTTTGTGTGTGCCCAGATATGGCAGAAGTGATAGGATGTCCCATCCAAGATTACACTGTGAAATAATGTGGGTTTTGTCTCGATTCCCTCTTTCCCTCCACCCCTTTTCCTCTGTCTCTCAATCAACTCATATCTTATGAGGATATTCAGGCACATAGTGAGACACTGAGGTCCCCTGTCAAGCGCCAATGAAGAGTGGAGACCCGCTGGATGTGAGGATCCTGGAACAGATCCCCCAATCTCAGTCAAGCTTCAGGTAATGCAGCTACAACTTGACTGTAATCTCATGAAAGATGGAACCAGAACCACACAGCTAAGTCACTTCTGGGTTCTCAGTCCTCTGAAATGGTATGTGAAGATATATGAAAGGTAGTTTAAGTTGCTAAATAATGGGATGATTCAGTAATACAGCAATACAAAAAAAATTCACCATGACATCAGACTTTGATGACATAAACATTACTGATTTTAAGTAATACAAGAAGTGCTGAAAGATATTACTACCTGTGCACCAGAATGGCTGAAGTAAGGAAGATGACAACACCAAAGATTGTTCATTAAGATTATAGAGCACCTGGAACTGTTATACACTGCTACAGTGGAAGTATAAAACAGTACAAACACTATATGAAAAGGTCCTGCAGTTTCTCTACAACTGAACACACGCCATCTATGATCCAGTTATAGCTATGATCCTAGATATCTACTCTCATGTATTTATCCAAGAAAAATAAAACCACATATCCACAAAAAGACACATAACCTTCTGAAACTGAACCAGGAAGAAATATAAAATCTTAACAGACTGATCACAAGCACAGAAATTGAAACTAATAAAAAAATCTTTCAACAAACAAAAACCCAGGACCAGATAGCTTCACAGGTGAATTCTACCGAAAATTTAGAGAAGAGCTAACATCTATCCTACTCAAACTCTTCCAGAAAATTGCAGAGGAAGGTAAACTCCTAAACTCATTCTATGAGGCCACCATCACTCTAATACCAAACAGAGTGAAGTCTGTCTCTTATACACATCTAGATGTGTATAAGAGACAGATCTTGAGAAAGAAGAATGGAACTGGAGGAATCAACCTGCCTGACTTCAGACTATACTACAAAACTACAGTCATCAAAACAGTACAGTACTGGCACAAAGACAGAAATACAGACCAATGAAACAAAATAGAAAGCCCAGAGATAAACCTACACTCCTATGGACACCTTATCTTTGACAAAAGAAGGGAAAAATATACAGTAGAGAAAAGACAATCTCTTTAATAAGTGGTTCTGGGAAAACTGATCAACTACCTGTAAAAGAATGAAACTAGGATACTATCTAACACCATACACAAAAATAAATTAAAAATGGATTAAATATCTAAAGGTAAGATCAGAAACTATAAAACTCCTAGAGGAAAGCATAGGCAAAACACTCTCTGACATAAAGCACAGCAAGATCCTCTATGACCCACCTCCCAGAGTAATGGAAATAAAAGCAAAAATAAACAAATGGGACCTAAGTAAGCTTAAAAGAACCTCAAATAGCCAAAGCAATCTTGAGAAAGAAGAATGGAACTGGAGGAATCAACCTGCCTGACTTCAAATTATACTACAAAACTACAGTCATCAAGACAGTACAGTACTGGCACAAAGACAGAAATATAGACCAATGGAACAAAATAGAAAGCCCAGAGATAAATCTACACTCCTATGGACACCTTATCTTTGACAAAAGAAGGAAAAAATATACAGTGGAGAAAAGACAATCTCTTTAACAAGTGGTTCTGGGAAAACTGATCAACTACCTATAAAAGAATGGAACTAGGACACTATCTAACACCATACACAAAAATAATTTCAAAATGGGTTAAAGATCTAAAGGTAATACCAGAAACTATAAAACTCCTAGAGGAAAACATAGGCAAAACACTCTCTGACATAAATCACAGCAAGATCCTCTATGACCCACCTCCCAGAGTAATGGAAATAAAAGCAAAAATAAACAAATGGGACCTAAGTAAGCTTAAAAGATTTTGTACAATGAAGGAAACTATAAACAAGGTGGAAAGACAGCCTTCAAAATGGGAGAAAACAATAGCAAATAAAGGAACTGACAAATAATTAATCTGAAAAATATATAAGCAGCTCATGCAGCTCAATACCAGAANAAGTAAGCTTAAAAGCTTTTGTACAATGAAGGAAACTATAAACAAGGTGGAAAGACAGCCTTCAAAATGGGGGAAAATAATAGCAAATAAAGGAACTGACAAATAATTAATCTCAAAAATATATAAGCAGCTCATGCAGCTCAATACCAGAACAATAAAAGAGCCAATCAAATAATGGGCCAAAGAATTAAACAGACATTTCTCCAAAGAAGACATACAGGTGGCTAACAAACATGAAAAGATGCTCAACATCACTCATTATCAGAGAAATGCACATCAAAAGCACAATGAGGTACCATATCAAAAAGTCTACAGACAAATCCTGAAGAGGGTGTGGAGAAAAAGGAATCCTCTTACACTGTTGGTGGGAATGCAAACTAGCACAGCCACTATGGAGAAAAGTGTGGAGATTTCTTTAAAACCTGGAAATAGAACTGCCATAAGTTCAGTTCAGTTGCTCAGACATGTCTGACTCTTTGCGATCCAATGAATTGCAGCACACCAGGCCTCCCTGTCCATCACCAACTCCTGCAGTTCACTCAGACTCACGTCCATCAAGTCGGTGATGCCATCTAGCCATCTCATCCTCTGTTGTCCCCTTCTCCTCCTGCCCCAATCCCTCCCAGCATCAGAGTCTTTTCCAGTGAGTCAACTCTTCGCATGAGGTGGCCAAAGTACTGGAGTTTCAGCTTTAGCATCATTCCTTCCGAAGAACACCCAGGACTGATCTCCTTTAGAATGGACTGGTTGGATCTCCTTGCAGCCCAAGGGACTCTCAAGAGTCTTCTCCAACACCACAGTTCAAAAGCATCAATTCTTCTGTGCTCAGCNCATTCCTTCCAAAGAACACCCAGGGCTGATCTCCTTCAGAATGGACTGGTTGGATCTCCTTGCAGTCCAAGGGACTCTCAAGAGTCTTCTCCAACACCACAGTTCAAAAGCATCAATTCTTCAGTGCTCAGCTTTCTTCACAGTCCAACTCTCACATCCATATGTGACTACTGGAGAAACCATAGCCTTGACTAGACAGACCTTTGCAGCATTGGCTGATACCAAATATTTCACATCTGTTTCCTTATTTACTCTCTGTCTCACCATTGGTACAGGAATTTCAAAATGTAAGGAAAGCCAGTTAGCTCTATTCTTCTTGTATGCTTAGACCTTAGACCTTGTATGCTTAGACCTTGTATGCTTAGTTCCTGTATGCTTAAACCTTAGACCTTGGAAAACTATAGTAGTTCAATGATACTTCTTGAATGAATACATATATGAGTTAAGAAATGAATGAGACAGAAGGAAAGTGAAGCCAACTAAACTGACCCACTTCGTTTAGTTGCCATGGCACGCTCATGCCCCTCAAGAGACACTAGTACAAGCAACCATTGAAAGTATAAAGAGTCCTTTTTCATTCACCAAAGAACCTACAGAAGGGAGAGCATCACATTAGCATAACAGATGCCAGGTGAGGACACTGGTGGGAACCCTCAGATATACTGACAAGCCTTTAACTATACAATGTCAACACTGCGGCAATACATACAGCTGTAACATGGATGGGCCATCAGGACACAAGGAGTCTTGACGCTCCTAAGAATCTTTATAAAAGTGAAATGCATGAACAGGGCAATCAAAGTGGGGCAACAGACGTAGACTCTAGCAGCTGTTCATTTTACACAGGCTTCATCTCTGCTTCTTCACAACTGATGCACAGGAAGCATGGACGCAGCTAAAAAGTACAGACAGACGGGTAGATAGATGCGTGTGCTCAGTCGCTTCAGGTGTATCCGACCCTTTGCGACCCCATGGACTGTAGCCCACCAGGCTCCTCCGTCCACGGGATTCTCCAGGAAAGAATGCTGGAGTGGGTTGCCATGCCTTCCTCCAGGGGATCTTCCTGACCCAGGGATCAAACCCACATCTCCTACACCTGTTGCATTGCAGGAAGATTCGTTATCTGCTGAGCCATCAGGGAAGCCTTATGCGATAGATAGAGATTAGAGTTGGATATAGAAAGAGATATCATACATTAAAGATTTATCTTTAGCAACATATTTAATGGTTTCCATCTTGCTCTTAACTGTATTAGGTTTATGAGCCCTAGATTCATCACTAGATGAGAATTTTAAGCATTTTCTTTATTTTCAAAGATGTTCAATAATGTAATGTTGATAATAAAATATTTGATACATATAAGAAATATTCATATATTTATCAANGTACATTAAAGATTTATCTTTAGCAACATATTTAATGGTTTCCATCTTGCTCTTAACTGTATTAGGTTTATGAGCCCTAGATTCATCACTAGATGAGAATTTTAAGCATTTTCTTTATTTTCAAAGATGTTCAATAATGTAATGTTGATAATAAAATATTTGATACATATAAGAAATACTCATATATTTATCAATGTACTGCTATAAGATATTCCATGCAAACAGAGACCAAAGGAAAGCAGGAGTAGCAATACTCATATCTGATAAAATAGACTTTAAAACAAAGGCTGTGAAAAGGGACAAAGAAGGCCNGACTTATTAACTAAAGCCATAAGTTAACTTTTTCCAGAGAAAGGTAGTCGGAGATAGCCCCTTGTTAATGCCAGAAGAGTTTAGTGAGAGACATAAAATAGTAAGACAGACAGATTCTGGTTCTGGGGTAGATGCTCAAGCAGGTCCAGGGGGTCCCCCAAGTCCTGATCCACCTTGCCCATCAGGTCTCTCCTGCATGACCTTGTCATGGACGGGTCTCCCGTACTGGCTCCTGACAGTCATCTCCTAAAATGTGCCTCTACCAATGGAATAGGTATAGGCATCAAATGAATTTCATGTACAGAATAGCTCAGTTATAACCCTAAGCCACCTAAACTCCAAGTTCCTTTGGTCAACTAAAAGGATATCTTGAAGATTATATGTGTCTCCATATAACAGCCAACTTACTTGTTTGGATGGCATACACTCCCTGGGCTACGCTTTTCTCTTAATTCCTTCCTATACTCTACCTTGATGCACTGAAAAATTCCCTGGAACCTAATCTGCATATGTATTCCTTCCAAGTTCTCTGGTTTAGGTCTTCAAGTCTCCACTAACAGTAACTCTCTACAGATTTCTCTAAACTGTGAAGCATGCTCTTATAAGTCAGAGAATCTGATTCTCCCTTGGCTAGGTGGTGGCAAACTCCTTCCTCCCTCCCCTTCAGTGGGACTTATCTCATTGAGTCCCACATGCCTCTGGGCACTGAGACTGTGGTTCCAACAGAGACTTTAGAACAACTGAAAGATAAGACGTGTTAACATTTATTGAGCCCTTAGTATATGTCAAATACTGGACTGAGGACTTTCCATACTTTACCACTTGGCACGCAGATGAGGGTAGCTCCATGACTCAAGGCCTACCTAATGATCTCCCTTTGCTGCTAAATAATAGAATGTAGCATAGATGAAGGAATTTTCAAATGAAATTAAGGTCCCAAATCAGTTGACTTTGCTTTAACCAAAAGGAAGATTATCCTGGATATGCTCAACTTAATCAGGCAAAAGGCCTTAAAGAGAGACTCAGCCCTTCTTTAGAAATAATTTTCCCTCCTGCTGACTTACAGAAGTAAGCTATCATGTCAAAGGAAGGCCTATGGAAAAGATAATGTAGCCAGGAACTGTGAACAGTCCTAAAATCACAAGAAAATTAATTCTGTCAGTAGGTATAAAGCTAAGAGCAGCTTTTCTAGTTGAAACTCTAGATGAAAATACAGCTCAGTCAACAACTGGAGTGCTGCCTTATAAAACCTCAAATACAGCACCCAGCTAAGTCATGCCAGACTCCTGACAGAAACTGGGATATATCTCTGTTTTGAGATAATAAGTTTGTGGTAATCCATTATAAAATAATATAAAAATAATACAGATTTTGATGCCTAGAACTGGTACATAAAACTTGGAAAATAGCTTTGAAATCAGTCAAGTGATCAGAGACTAGAAGAACTTTGAAAGAAAGCCTATACATTTCAACAGTCTGTTGGTAGAAATCTAATCTTTAAGTATGCCACAGTGAGAGTTCAGAAGAAATTGAGAAACATGTTATTAGAAACAGAAGGAGGAAGAGTCTTGTCACAAAGTGATAAAGAAAAAACTTAGCAAAATTATATCCTGGAGTTATGTTCAAGAAAATACTTAAAAGCTGGTTTTATATTCAGGGAGACTTCCAAGTAAAGGGTGAAAAGTGACTCGAATTCTTTTTTATATTTATGATAATATGTCAGAGAAAATAGCTTTGAAATCAGTCAAGTGAGCAGAGACTAGAAGAACTTTGAAAGAAAGCCTATACGTTTTCAACAGTCTGTTGGTAGAAATCTAATCTTTAAGTATGCCACAGTGAGAGTTCAGAAGAAATTGAGAAACATGTTATTAGAAACAGAAGGAGGAAGATTCTTGTCACAAAGTGATAAAGAAAAAACTTAGCAAAATTATATCCTGGAGTTATGTTCAAGAAAATACTTAAAAGCTGGTTTTATATTCAGGGAGACTTCCAAGTAAAGGGTGAAAAGTGACTCGAATTCTTTTTTATATTTATGATAATATGTCAGAGGAGAATGATAAACTGAGGAAAGAACTGTTAAACAAAAAGAAATCAAGACCTGACAATTTTGAAATTTCTCATCATCTGTAAGAATTAAGAGATTCGCAGTCTTAATCTGTTTAGTATGATTGTACAACTTTTCCCTAAAGCTTCAGAAAGATTAAAATATGAAGGAATCAGGCACGAAATAGGCCTTCCTATAGTTTTAAGGATAAAGGTTCCCTATAAAACTAGAAATAAAACTACAATATGACCCAAAAATCCTACCAGTGGGCTATCTATACCCTGAGAAAACTGTAACTGAAAGTACATCCATACCCCAATGTTCACTGCACCACTATTTATAATGGCTACGACACGGAAGCAAACTAGATGTCTATCGACAGATGAATGGGTAGAGAAGCTGTGGTGTAAATATACAACGAATATTACTCAGCCATATAAAGGAATGCATTTGAGCCAGTTCTAATGAGGTGGATGAACTTAGAGCTTATGATACAGAGTGAAGTAAGTCAGAAAGATAAAACAATTATGATATATTAACACATATATATGGAATCTAGAAAGAGTATTGATGAACCTAGTTACAGGGCAGCAATGGAAACAATCCTGAAAGATGATGCTGTGAAAGTGCTGCACTCAATATGTGAGCAAATTTGGAAAACCCAGCAGTGGCCACAGGACTGGAAAATGTCAGTTTACATTCCAATCCCAAAAAAAGGTAGTGCCAAAGAATGCTCAAACTACCACATAATTGTACTCATCTCACATGCTAGCAAGGTAATGGTCAAAATTCTCCAAGCTAGGCTCCAACAGTACATGAACCATGAATTTCTAGATGTTCAAGCTTGTTTTAGAAAAGGCAGAAAGACCAGAGATCAAATCGCCAACATGATCCACTGGATCATCAATAAAACCAAGACAGTTCCAGAAAAACATCTACTTCTGCTTATTGACTATGCCAAAGCCTTTGACTGTGTGGATGAAAACAAACTGTGGAAAATTCTGAAAGAGATGGGAATACCAGACCACCTGACCTGCTTCTTGAGAAACCTATATGCAGGTCAGGAAGCAACAGTTAGAAGCGGACATTGACAATGGTCTGGGTCAAAATTGGCAAAGGAGTACATCAAGGGTGTATATTGTCACCCTGCTTACTTATATAACTTATTTAACATTGTGCGAAATGACAGGCTGGATGAAGCACAAGCTGGAATCAAGATTGCCAGGAGAAATATCATAACCTCAGATATGTATATGACACCATCCTTATGGCAGAAAGCGAAGAACTAAAGAGCGACTTGATGAAAGTGAAAGAGGAGAGTGAAAAACTTGGCTTAAAACTCAACACTCAGAAAGCTAACATCACGGCATCTGGTCCTATCACTTCATGGCAAATAGATAGGGAAACAGTGGAAACAGTGACAGACTTTTATTTTGGGGGATCTCCATCTATTTGCCATGAAGTGATGGGACCAGATGCCATGATCTTAGTTTTCTGAATGTTGAGCTTTAAGCCAACTTTTCCACTCTCCTCTTTCACTTTCATCAAGAGGCTTTTTAGTTCCTCTTCACTTTCTCCATAAGAGTGGTGTCATCTGCACATTTGAGGTTATTGATATTTCTCCCGGCAGTCTTGATTCCAGCTTGTGCTTCATCCAGCCCAGTGTTTCTCATAATGTACTCTGAATATAAGTTAAATAAACAGGGTGACAATATACAACCTTGATGTACTCCTTTTCCTATTTGGAACCAGTCTGTTGTTCCATGTTCAGTTCTAATTGTTGCTTCCTGACCTGCATTTAGGTTTCTCAAGAGGCAGGTCAGGTGGTCTGGTGTTCCCATATGACCCAGCAGTTCTACTGCTGGGCATACACATTGAAGAAACCAGAATGGAAAAAGACTCATGTACCCCAATGTTCATTGCAGTACCGTTTATAATAGCCAGGACATGGAAGCAACCTATATGTCAGACGAATGGATAAGAAAGCTGTGGTACATATACACAATGGAATATTACTCAGTTATTAAAAAGAACACATTTGAATCAGTTCTAATGAGGTGGGTGAAACTGGAGCCTATTATACAGAGTGAAGTAAGTCAGAAAGAAAAACACCAATATAGTACATTAAGGCATATATAGGGAATTTAGAAAGCTTGTAATGATGACCCTATATGCAAGACAGCAAGAGATACACAGATGTAAAGAACAGACTTTTGGACTCTGTGGGAGAAGGCGAGGGTGGGATGATCTGAGAGAACAGCATTGAAATATCTATAATACCATATGTGAAACAGAAGCCCAGTCCAAGTTTGATGCATAAAACAGGGCACTCAAAGCCAGTGCACTAGGACAACCCTGAGTGATGGGATGGGGAGGGAAGTGGGGGAGGGAGGTTCTGGATGGGGGACACATGTACACCCATGGCTGATTCATGTCAATGTATGGCAAAAACCACCACAGTATTATAATTTAATTAGCCTCCAGTTAAAATACATAAATTTATTTTTTTTAAAAAGACACATAAGAATGCCTGTAGCAGTCTTATTCACAACAGCCAGATCTGGAAACCACTCAGATGCCCATCTTAACAGTAAACAAGTAAATTAAATGTGGTATATACATATAATTGGAATATCACTCAGCAATGAAATAAGCTACTGATACACACACACATGAATCTCAAAATCATGCTCAGTGATATTGATATAGGCCCCTTAGGGAGGAGGTACACATTCTATGTCGGAGCAGTCACACAGGCACCGTGTTAATGATTATATAGCAACATATATCTTGCTTAAAGGCATGCTTTCCTCCTCAACAGGAACTCATTCCTTCTGGATAATCTTGTACTTAAGTTATCTTAAGATGTATGCCTTGAGAAAGGGTCTGGTGGAAATTTTACAACACTGAGATATTCTTTTCATCTATTCTTAGCAGCCAGTTGAAAAGTATATAATGTACTGCTCAAGCTAAAATGTTCCTTTCTCTGTCTTTCCCTGAAAGGGGTTTACCTGCATATTTTAAAACCTGATGCCTGAGGGAGAGGCTTTTAATTGAGAAGGCATCTAGGGAATGGAAATAATCTTCCCCAGAGCCTGGTGATACTGATGGACACCTTCTTCATCTTCTTTCCAACAACAAGAAATCAGTATCTCCCTGGAAGGAGCACATGTCTAGAACCCTATATTTTGAGACTGCTGATTGAAGAATGGAACCTAGGACCTCTTCACTCTGACAGCCAATAGGATTTGCACTCGTAAGTCCCATGGGACTGAAGCAAATGAAGAAGCAGTTCTTAGTGGGTAAAGGAGAATTTCCTATCATTTGCCCCAACATACACACCCCATAGCTATACACCCAGGCTTGGCACAGAGGGAGCAGGAAAAAATTGCCCATCTCTAAGTTTGTCCATGGAAGGGCCTTAACTATATACTTTCCCAGGTGGTGCCTATGGGTTCATCTTCCAATTGGTCTGCATCTAGGTGCTAACTATGACTCTTCCCTTGAAACACTGACAGTCTTGGCACATTCTCAACTACTGGGAGCCACTAAGTGCAGAAAAAGTAGCTTGGAAAATCACAAAGTTTTGAGAGACAATTAAAAGCTTGGGCTGGGCTAAATGATAAGACTAATTTAACTACACAAGATCACCCTGTCAAGACTTTGGAGAAGAAGGTGGCTGTTTTATCTAATACATACAGAGTCGAGGAAGATGAAGAAATAGAAGAATACGTTTCAAACAGAAGAACAAGACAGACCTCCAAAAATAGATCTTAGTGAAATGGATATAAGTGATTTACATGATAGAGAATTCCAAATAATGGCCATAAAGTTGCAACACCTGAAGAAAGTTAGAATTTCAGTAAAGAGCAAATATAACAAAGTACTAACGAGAAATCACAGAGCTAAAGAATAAAATAACTGAACTGAAAAATTCAATAGAGAGGTTCAACATTAGATCAGATCAAATAGAAGAAAGGATCAATGAACCAGAAGACAGAGCATGGTATTCATCCAATCAGGGGAGCAAAAAGAAAAAAGAATGAAAAAGAATGAAGAGAGCTTTGAGAAGACACAATCAAGATGATCAATTACACATTACAGGGGTTTGAAAATAAGAGAGAAAAGGGGGGCAGAAAGTCTATTCAAAGATACAATGGCTGAAAACTTCTCTAATGTAGGGAGAGGAACATCCAGATCCAGGAAACCCAGAAGATTCCAAACAAGCTCAATCCAAATAGACCCACACTGAGACACAATGTAATGAAACTTAAAAGTTAAGCACAAGGAGAGAATCTTTAAAACAGCGAGAGAAAAGTAACATGTTATGTACCAGGGAACTTCCGTAAGACTATCAGCAAATTTTTCAGCAAAACTTTGCAAGCTAGAAAATGGTGGGATGGTATTCAAAGTGCTGAGAGGCAAAAACTGCCGACCAAAAATACTCTACCCAGCAAAGTTGTCCTTTGGAATTAATGGAGAGATAGAGTTTTCCAGACAAAAGCTGAATGCTTTTGTTACCATTAGACCAGCTTTAAAAGGAATGTTAAAGGGAGTTCTTCAAGCTGAAACAAAAGAATGCTAATTGGTAACATAAAACATATGAAGTATTAAACTCACTAATAAAGGTAAATATATAGCTAAATTTTGAATACTCTAATGTGTTCATGGTGGTAGGTGAATCACATATAATCCTATCATCAAGATTCAGACAAAAATATTAAAAACAATCACAATAAATTTGTTAACAAAAACAGAATGTATAAAGAAAACCTGAGATAAAAATATGACATATCGAGGAGTGTAAAAATGTAGAGCTTTTGCATGTGTTCAAAGTTGAGTTGTATCAGCTTAAAATACACCATCACAAATATGATGTTTTATGTAAGCCTCATGATAACCACAAAGCAAAAGCCTATATATAGATATGTGAAAGATAAAGTAAAAATAAAAGAATACCATTATAGAAAATCATCAAATCACAATGGAAGACAGCAGAAGAGGGAAAAGGAACAAAGGAATTTTAAAAAGGACATCAGAGAACAACAAACAAAATAGCAATAGTAAGTCTCCATCTGTCAATAATTACTTTGAGTGTAAAAGGACTAAATTTTTGAATCCAAAGAGTGGCTGAATGAATGAAAAAATAATACCCAACTATATGTTACCTATAAGAGATTCACTTTGGCTTTAAGGACACAGAGAGATTGAAAATGAAGGGACAAAGATATTCCATTCCAGTGGAAACCAAAAGAAAGCTGCGATAGTGATATTATATATACATAAATGCTTTAGGCCAAAAATGGTAACAAAAGATAAAGAAGGTTATTATATGATGATAAAGAGGTAAATTCATCAAGATTACATAAAATTGTCAAATAACTATGTACCCAACGTAGGAAGACCTGAATATATAAAGCAAATATTAACAAATCTGAAGGGAGGGAAATACACAGTAACACATTAATGGCAGGGCACCTCAGTATCACACTTTCAACAAATGATAAATCATCTAGATAAAAAACAATAAAGGAACATTTGGACTTAAACATACTTCAGAACATGGAGTCCTCACAGACATGCACAGAATATCCCATTCAACAGCAACAGATTATATATTCGTCTCAAAGGCACATGGAAGATTCTCCAGGACAGAGATATATTAGGCCACAAATAAGTCTTAAAAAATTAAAAAGACTGAAATCATGCCATGTATCTTTTCTGACCACACTGGTATAAAAATAGAAATCAAATACAAGAAGAAAACTGGAAAATTCACAAATATGTAGAGATTAAAATACATATTCCTGAACAATCAATGAGTAAAAGAAAAAACCAAAAGAGAAGAAAAATCTTGAAACAAATGAAAATGGAAACACAACACAGAACAAAACTTATGATTTGCTATAAAAGCAGTTCTATGAGAGACCTTTTTAATGATAAGTGCTTAAATTAAGAAAAAAGAAAGACCTCAATGAAATTACCTAACTTTATACCTCAAGGAACTAGAAAAGGAAAAAAACCAAATCCATAGTAAAAGGAAAGAAAGCAAATATCATAGTAGAAATAAATAAAATATAAAGCAGAAAAACAATAGAAAAATAAATGTAACTCAGAGATTTTTTTTTGAAAAGATAAAACAGATGAATCTTTAGCTAGACAATTTAACTTATATGCAGAGTACATCATGAGAAATGCTGGGCTGGATGAAGCACAAGCTGGAATCAAGATTGCCAGGAGAAATATCAGTAACCTCAGATATGCAGATAACACCACCCTTGTGGCAGAAAGTGAAGAGGAACTGAAGAGACTCTTGATGAAAGTGAAAGAGGAGAGTGAAAAAGCTGACTTAAAACTCAACATTCAGAAAACTAAGATCATGGCATCTGGTCCCATCACTTCATGGCAAATAGATGGGGAAATAGTGGAAACAGTGACAGACATTTATTTTTTGGGGGCTCCAAAATCACTGTGGACGTGACTGTAGCCATGAAATTAAGAGACACTTGCTCCTTGGAAGAAAAGTTATGATCAACCTAGACAGCATATTACAAAGCAGAGACATTACTTTGCCAGCAAAGGTCCGTCTATAGTCAAAGCTATGGTTTTTCCAGGAGTCATGTATGGATGTGAGAGATGGACTATAAATAAAGCTTCAGTTCAGTTCAGTTGAGTCATTCACATCCTTACATGACCACAGGAAAACCATAGCCTTTACTAGACAGATACCTTCTATTAATTTTTCTATGAAAGGGTCATATTTTCTTTTTTGTTTGCAATTTTTAATTTTTTTTTGTGGAAAACTGGACATTTTGAATTTTATAATAAATAACCCTTGAAATCATAACTTTTCTCATGCTCAGGGCTAGTTTTGGTTGCTTCCTGTGGGTTTTGGTTACATGTCTAACACTTTTCCACCTTTCTCTATAAAAATGTTAGTGGTATGTGCTCTCAGAAATGTGTCCTTTATCTTATGGTAAGTTTATGCTTTTTTTTTTTTTTTTTTGCCTAGAGACAAAACAAAAACATACCCAAACAAAAAACAGCAAGAAAAAAACATCACTCTTTGCATACTAGCTCAGTGTTTAGCATGCCTTCAATGCTTTGTTGTTCAGCCACACAGTCATGTCCAACTCTTTGCGACCCCACGGACGGCAGCACACCAGGCTTTCCTGTTCATCACCATCTCCCAGAGCTTGCTCAAACTCATGTCCATTGACTCAGTGATGCCATCCAATCATCTCATCCTCTGTCGTCCCCTTCTCCTCCTGCCTCCAATCTTTCCCAGTATCCGGGTCTTTTCTAATGAGTTGGCTCTTTGCATCAGGTGGCCCAAGTTATGGAGCTTCAGCTTCAGCATCAGTCCTTCTAATGAATATTCAGGACGGATTTCCTTTAGGATTGGCTGGTTTGATCTCCTTGCAGTCCAAGGGACTCTCAAGAGTCTTCTCCAACACCACACTTCAAAAGCATTAATTCTTTGGAGTTCATCCTTCTTTATGGTCCAACTCTCACATCCATTCTTTGGCATTACCTTTCTCTGGGATTGGAATGAAAACTGACCTTTTCTAGTCCTGTGGCCACTGCTGAGTTTTCCAAATTTGCTGGCACACTGAGTGCAGCACTTTCACAGCACCATCTTTCAGGATTTGAAATAGCTCAACTGGAATTCCATCACCTCCACTAGCTTTGTTCATAGTGATGCTTCTTAAAGCCCACTTGACTTCACATTTCAGGATATCTGGCTCTAGGTGAGTGATCACACCACCGTGATTATCTGGGTCATGAAGATCTTTTTTGTACAGATCTTCTGTGTATTCTTGCCACCTCTTCTTAATATCTTCTGCTTCTGTTAGGTCCAAACTATTTCTGCCCTTTATTGGGCCTATCTTGACTCCAGCTTGTGCTTCATCCAGCCAAGCATTTCACATGATGTACTCTGCATAGAAGTTAAATAAGCAAGGTGACTATATACAGCCTTGACATACTCCTTTCCCAATTTGGAACCAGTCCATTGTTTCATAACTAGTTCTAACTCTTGCTTCTTGACCTGCATACAAGTTTCTCAGGANCAGCATTTCACATGATGTACTCTGCATAGAAGTTAAATAAGCAAGGTGACTATATACAGCCTTGACATACTCCTTTCCCAATTTGGAACCAGTCCATTGTTTCATAACTAGTTCTAACTCTTGCTTCTTGACTTGCATACAAGTTTCTCAGGAGACAGGTAAGATGGTCTGGTATTCCCGTCTCTTTGAGAGTTTTCCACAGTTTGTTGCAATTCACGCAAAGGATTTAGTGCAGTCAGTGAAGCAGAAGTAGCTATTTTTCTGGAATTCTCTTGCTTTTTCTATGATCTAATGGATCTTGGCAATTTGATCTTTGCTTCCTGCACCTTTTCTAAATCCGTCAATGCTTAACCAGGCCCTTTATACTTCTGCCTTAGCCTTTAGTTTCTGCTTCTCTTGAACCTAAAGATCATTTAGAGGTATAAATCCTACACACAGGGAACTTTTTACTGTTCCATTTCCCCACAAAATGTCTCTTCTTGGTCCTTCTTACCAAGTTTTCAACACGTCTATTATTTACCTTAACCTTAACATTTTCCCCCAGATAGCAGGGGTTGTCTATTTACCTTTCTTGTTTGCAAGGAGTGCCCTCCCCTTGGTTGCATTCTGATGGAGCTCTGTGCTGCACGAAATAAAAACCAAACTGCCTTTCTTCAGTGTTTCACATAACCGCCAGAGGCTCCAAGTAGACAAACACAATCTTTGAGATCAGGGTCTGCTCTTCTCTCTTTGAAAGCAGGGACAGATGTCTCACAATGGGAATGTGGCCGATATCTTCAGGACTCTCTCAGGCAGGGGAGGAAGGTGGCCCAAAGGCAAGTAAAAGTGCCACAACACTCCCCGCCCTTTTTTAAGTTGCCTTTTTCTTGATCAGCACATATAAACCTTCAAGTGTTTCCCAGATTTTCAACAAAGTAGATTCTGATGGTTTTTCCTCATTTATTGTTTCAGTAGAAGGATGGACCCCTGGAGTTACTTATCCATTCATATTTGAAAATGTGCTCCCATGTAATTTACTTTTCATAGTGGTTATGCTTAATAACTGTCTTACAAAATCCTGAACATTTAACAATTTTCTCAGGAGACAGTATAGGCTGGTTCCAGGATACCATGAAATATGGTCACTGAAGGCATAACAGATGTTTCTGAGAAGGCAATAAGAGAGAATCTATAAGAAAAATTTCCCAAATCAGTCAAGAATTGAAGGCCTTATGACTGAGAGTCTGTTCCTCCCTGCAAATGCTCTTGTATACTTTTCCAGTGATTTTATCACTTATTCTTGTCCCCTACACATATCACACTTCTAATCTCAATAAGAGTTTCTCACAACAAAGACCACTCTAGCTCTCAGTTATCAGAACTGCAAAAGATTTTAGGCTCCTTTCAGCAGGGAAAGTAATAAAATATCACAGTATCATAAGATAAATGTCAAATAATATTCTAAATCAAGCCTTTGTAGAAGAAAATGTATGAACAAAAATTTCATAGGCTATGTTATTATTTTAAACATTATAGTTATAAATAGGGTCATAAGATATAATAGCAGTACTGAAATGATTATTTTTAAACTAAATTTCTGTTGCAAGAATGAAGTTGAGACAGAAACTATACTACATGGCAATATTTCCTTATGTGGAAAAGTTTCCTATCCTTGCCAAGGCACTGTTGAATTTAAAAAAGAAAAGAAAAGAAAAAGTATTGTTTCTGGAAAATGAGAGAAAGAGAAATAAAATTGAAAGCATTTCCACAGCAGTGGGTAGAAACAAAGGAGGGGCTCATCTTGACAGCTGGGTAATGAATAGGGTTTATATGTGTGATGTTCCACACAGGGGGACTCACACACAGACACACACAAGATAACCCACCTTATAATCAGTAGTCCTCTTCTTATTATATTTATTATAACATTGTAATAATATTATAATTAATATTATATTGTTATATATTGATTATATTGTTATATATTTATTCTATTACATCAATTCATGTATGAATTATCTGTCTCCTCACCCTGGGTGAGCAAGGACATCTCTGTCTTCTTCAGCGAGCAATCTATAGAAACTAGAACATTACTGGCAAAAGACCAGTATTGGTAAACATGAAATAAATGTGGGGCATCCTTGGTTTGGGCTTCCCTGCTGGTTCAGATGGTAAAGAATCTGCCTGCAATGTGGGAGACCTGGGTTCAATCCCTGGCTTGGGAAGATCCCCTGGAGGAGGGCATGGCAACCCACTCCAGTATTCTTTGCCTGGAGAATCCCCATGGACAGAGGAGCCTGACAGGCTACGGTCCATGGGGTGACAAAGAGTTGGACAGGACTAAGCGACTAAGCACAGCACAGCACAACCTTTGTTTATTTTTTCTCACTCTGGTATATAATATTTACTCTATTAAACTAGCTTAGATAAACACAGGAAAGAAGAAAAGGGCTTCATTGGCCTTAACAATCAGTAAGATGAAGACAGAGTTAAAAAATACATTATTTAACTTAGCAACCAGAGACTGAAGGAGAGAATTGTGCTTTAAAAGTCATATGGCACAACCTAAACTTATGAATGGAGAAGGAAATGGCAACCCACTCCAGTACTCTTGCCTAGAAAATCCCGTGGATGGAGGAGCTTGGTGCAGGCTACTGTCCATGGGGTTGCAAAGAGTCGGGCACGACTGAGCGACTTCACTCACTCACTCAAACTTATGAAAAATAGTAAAGTGAATGTTGATTAGTTTGTTTAGCCATCATATATTCATATTTGAGGGCTTCCCTGGTGGCTCAGATGGTAAAGAATCTGCCTGCAGTGTGGGAGACTTGGGTTCAGTCCCTGGGTTGGAAAGATTCCCTGGAGGAGGGCATCATAGCCCTCCTCCAGTATTCTTGCCTAGAGAATCCCCATGGACAAAGGAGCCTGGTGGGCTACAGTCCATGGTGTCACAAAGAGTCAGGAATGACTAAGCCCATTCATATTTCATGACTCAGAGAGTAAAGAATCAGCCTGCAGTGTAGGAAACCCAGATTCGATCCCTTGGTTGGGAAGATCCCTTGAGAAGGAAATGACTACCCACTGGAGAATTTCATGGATAGAGGAGCCTGGGGGACTATAATCCACGGGGTCACAAAGAGTCGGACACGACTGAGCAACTAAGCGCAGCTGCTGCTGCTGCTAAGTCACTTCAGTCGTGTCCGACTACTGATGTTGGGAAAGATTGAAGGCAGGAGAAGGGGATGATGGAGGATGAGATGGTTGGATGGCATCCCCGGCTCAAAGAACATGAGTTTGAGTAAACTCTGGGAGTTGGTGATGGGCAGGGAAGCAGAAGCCTGTCCATGGGATCACAAAGAGTTGAACATGACTGAGTGACTGAAATGAGCTGAACTAAAAAAAAGATAAAACTTAAATAAGTAAAATTATAAGTTAAAGAGGACACATTACAACCGAGACCACAGAAATACAAAGGATCATAAGAGGCTGCTATGAGCAATATATGCCAACAAACTGGACAACCTAAAGAAATGGAAAAATTCCTAGAAACATAAAAACTGAACTAAAAAAAAGATAAAACTTAAATAAGTAAAATTATAAGTTAAAGAGGACACATTACAACCGAGACCACAGAAATACAAAGGATCATAAGAGGCTGCTATGAGCAATATATGCCAACAAACTGGACAACCTAAAGAAATGGAAAAATTCCTAGAAACATAAAACTTATTGAGACTTAATCATGAAGAAATAGAAAATCTGAATAGACTAACTGCTAGCAAGGAGAGACTGAATTAATCAAAAGCCTCCCAACACAGAAAAGTCCAAGACTAGATGGTCTCACAAATTCTAGCAAACATTTAACGTTGAATTAATCCTTCTCCATCTCTTCCAAAAAAACAGAGGAAGAAGGAATACTTTCAAAATCATTTTATCAGACCATCATTACCCTGATACCCAAACTAGACAAAGACACTACAAGAAAAGAATGTTTTTGACCAACATCCCTGATAAACATAAATGTAAAATTCCTCAACAAAATATTACAAAGCTGAATTTAATAATACATTAAAAGGATTAAACACCATGATCATGTGGGATTTATTCTAGGGATGCAAGATGTTTCAGAGTCCACAAGTCAATCAATGTGATATATCACACTGATGAAAGAGAGAATAAATAACATATCATGGATATCTATATCACCAATGGATCATCTCAACAGATGTAGAAAAAGCATTTGACAAAAATCAACTTCCTTTTGTGATAAAGACTCTCAACAAAATGAGTACAAACAAAACATACCTCAACATAATAAAGGCCATATAGGGGCAAGCCCACAGCTAACATCATACTCAATGGTGGAAAGCTGAAAGATTTTCCTCTAAGATCAGGAACAAGACAAGGAAGCCCACTTCCACCACTTTTATTCTGCATAGTACTGGATGTCCT
>SJYX01018743.1:11590-27572 GCA_006410675.1 Oreotragus oreotragus | reverse complement strand
TTTTTTTTTTTTGGCTATGCTGGCTCTTCACTGTGGTATGTGGGCTCTCGAGTTGTGGCGCATAAGCTTAGTTGCTTTGTGGCATGTGGGATCTTAGTTTCCTGAACAGGGATCAAACATCCAATGGCAACCTCGGCATTGGAAGGCAAATTCTCAACTGCTGGGACACCAGGGAAGTCCCCTCTGTTAACTTTTGACTGGATGATAGACAATGTGAATTTTAGTTTGGTGCTGAATGTTTATATTCCAATAACTATAACTCAGCTTTGTTCTGGAACGCAGTTACATTTCTTGGAAATAATTTGATCCTTTTGGGTCTCACTTACATGGTCTGTTGGGGCTTCCCTGGTGGCTCAGATGGTAAAAAAAAAAAAAAAAAAAGCCTGCAATGCAGGAGAATTCCTGGTTCAGGAAGATCCCCTGGAGAAGAGAATGGCTACCCACTCCAGTATTCTTGCCTGGAGAATTCCATGGACAGCTACAGTCCATGGTGTCACAAAGATTCAGACATGACTGAGNAAAAAAAAAAAAAAAAAAGCCTGCAATGCAGGAGAATTCCTGGTTCAGGAAGATCCCCTGGAGAAGAGAATGGCTACCCACTCCAGTATTCTTGCCTGGAGAATTCCATGGACAGCTACAGTCCATGGTGTCACAAAGATTCAGACATGACTGAGTGACTAAAATTTTCACTTTTTTCTCTGGTTAGGTGTGACCAGGGCAGTTTTTACTCGACAGTTAATTATTTACCATTACTGAGGCAAGATCCTTCTAGAAATCACACTCAGTACTTTTCCTGTTTGATCTGTTGGTACAGACACTGTTCGTGGCTGTGTTGGTGGTTGGTCACTCTTCCCTCTCATCTTAGTTGGCTCTTTCCCCAGCTGCATGCAACTTCCTCACACACATGCTGAGTAGCAGAGGCAAACCCTTGGTTCATTGCTGTCTTCTTCCTGTTCATCTCCTCTCCCTGTTCATCTCCTCTCTGTGTTCCGATCTCCTTCACTTCCCTGACTCCCAGCTCTGACTCCTCAGGATAGGGAGTTGGCCGGCCTCCATCCTGGATCCTTTTCTTCACACCACATCCTGGATCCTTCCCTTCACACCACATCCTGGAAACTCTCAAGGTTGATAGATCAGCTATCACAGGTAGTAGTACCTTGTATGTTTCCCATCTTTCAGGGATCACTGACCTTCATGTCTACAGTTTAGGGCCTTATTTCTTACACATTGCTGTGTCCCTTTTTCTCAAGCATGAGGGTAAACCCATTTTCTAGCCCATCTTGGCTGGAAGCAGAAGTTTATCAATGCTGCTTTTAAATTATTGTTTTGGAAAGCTGTATAAGCATCTAGAAATACACAGAACATTAATCTATTTGCATCTATCACCCAGTTAAAAAATTATTTTAATTGGAGGATAATTACTTTACAATATTGTGAGGGTTTTAGCGACACATCAACACTAATCAGCCATAGACATACCTGTATCCTCTTTCTCCCAAACTGCCCCCACCTCCCTTCCCAACCTGCCCCTCTAGGTCATCACAGAGCACTGGCTTTGGGTTCCCTGCATCACACATCAAACTTCCACTGGCTATCTATTTTACATATGGTAATATATGTTTCAGTGCTTTTTTCTCAAATCACGCCACCCTTTCCTTCATCTACTGAGTCCAAAAGTCTGTTCTTTATGTCTGTGTCTCCTTTGCTGCCCTGCATGTAGGATTGTCAGCACCATCTTTCTAGATTCCATATATATGCATTAATATACAATATTTGTCTTTCTCTTTCTGACTTACTTCACTCTGTATAATAGGCTCCAGATTCATCTACCTCATTAGAACTGAGTCAAATGTGTTCCTTTTTATAGTGGAGTAATATTCCATTGTGTCTATGTACCACAACTTCTTATCCATTCATTGGCCAATGGACATCTAAGTTATTTCCATGTCCAAGCTATTGTAAACAGTGCTGCAATGAACACTGCATCACCCAGTTTTAATAAATAATCAACTGAGCTAATCTTGCTTCATTTCTAATCTCACCATTGCATTACTAACTACATCACATACTCCCTTAAGAAGTCCACCCACAAGCTGTGGGAGATGCCTCTTCAAAGCAATTCCATTTAGGTTATGTTAATGAATACATGGCGCTGGAAGCCCTGGAGTAATGTGCCTATCAGGGGAGCAAGGTAGAACACAAAAAGGTGGGGTAGCCCAGGTGGAGATATCCTCCAGAAAGACTGCAATAGATATGGCTAGCTTTCCAGAGAGGTAGCATTTAATTTCAAGCAGCCAGTGATGGTACCTGGGGTTACAATCTTCCTTAAGGGAAAGGAAACGACAAATCTACTTAACTGATTAGCATGCCAAAAGAGAACTCACTATAGATGGTCCTACTGACTTGTTTATTTTCACATGTATTTAAATATACTCACCCATCTAAAGAGAATGGTCACTCAGTCACGTCAGACTCTCTGAGACCCCGTGGACGGTAACCTATCAGGCTCCGTGGTCCATGGGATTTGGGATCAAACCCGGGTCTCCTGCATTGGAGACAGATGCTTTACCATCTGAGCCACTAGGGAAGCCCATATCTAAAGAGAAAATGTTTCCTCCCAAATGGGACCAGGCCAGAGGATGTGTCTTGGAAGTCTGATCCTGGACAGGATTCTTTGGTTATTTTATTTCAAATATGTCTAATCTAATGGCAGAGCTNGAGACAGATGCTTTACCATCTGAGCCACTAGGGAAGCCCATATCTAAAGAGAAAATGTTTCCTCCCAAATGGGACCAGGCCAGAGGATGTGTCTTGGAAGTCTGATCCTGGACAGGATTCTTTGGTTATTTTATTTCAAATATGTCTAATCTAATGGCAGAGCTGCACCCTTCTGGGCACAGGACAGTAGTCGGAGGAAACTGCGGTTTCATTTCAGTATTTTTACACTCACAGGTAGTCCTGGCTCTGGTCAGAGGCCATCAGACCTTCTCTTCTAATTCCCACTCAGATTCACAGTCACCAGGCTGTTTTTTCACTCCCCCTCAGGGATGTGGGGCTTGCTCACATTAGCTCTCTAATCACACAAATTTGAAAAAAAAAAATTAGAGCAGTTAATTTTCCTGGTAAATTAGGTGATGTGTGCTTAAGATTGGGCTTCAGATCTAGCTTGATTGAAAAGATGTTCTGGGTACACACGTGTGGTGAGTCCAGGCTTTTATTTCTTTTATTTCTCACTGTAATTAAAAGAGTGACCATTCTGGAGCCTACTTCAGTTTCCTGGGTGTTTGGTAAGTTAGGGTGGTTCTTGGAGCCACAGTATCCTGGGCTGGCTACAGCAACTTGTTGGGCTCCAGGCAGAGGGCTTTTGGGCTCTTCCCACTGTGAAATACTCCACCTGCAGTCTTTTGGGTTCGCTGTGGGTAGATCCCATGACCAGCTGTTAGGCTAAGGAGAGACTTCTGCTAAACACATGCTCCCCTGAGTTGCTTCCATCTCCTCCTCCATTTCTTGGGTGTATATTTTTTGAGCATTACTGCGTTTATCCAAGTAAGCAGCTGCTGTCCCCGAATAGCAGGAATATTTTCAAAGGCCAAATGTATAGGTTAATGAAATTATCTGTCAATATGACTGGCAAGTGATTGGGAGAAGCCTCTTCATAGTAGCTGGACCACCATCTGCAAATTTCCAAACAAAATACAGTTTAAACCCAAGGGACTCAGGATTAGAAAAGTCGTTTATATTGTCTCATAAATGACTCCAGAAACTTTGCTAATCAAATGACCAAGTCAACTGGTAAATGATTGGGAGAAGCCTCTTCATAGTAGCTGGACCACCATCTGCAAATTTCCAAACAAAATATAGTTTAAACCCAAGGGACTCAGGATTAGAAAAGTCGTTTATATTGTCTCATAAATGACTCCAGAAACTTTGCTAATCAAATGACCAAGTCAACTGGTAAATATACATGCATCTTAAAATATGTGTACAGCTTCCCTATGTGTATATGTAATTTTGAGAATACGATTTAAATCACTTGCTGCCATTTTCCTTAATTTTGCAAATTCCAGACTAGGGACATGTGAGATGTTAATTCCCAGTTAATGTTTGTTCTAAATGTAATCTGGCTTTATTCAAGGATACTTTCCCCATGGATAGCAATGTTAAGTGAGGGATGNGAGAATACGATTTAAATCACTTGTTGCCATTTTCCTTAATTTTGCAAATTCCAGACTAGGGACATGTGAGATGTTAATTTCCAGTTAATGTTCTAAATGTAATCTGGCTTTATTCAAGGATACTTTCCCCATGGATAGCAATGTTAAGTGAGGGATGGGAACACTGAACGAACATCCTGGTAAAGTTGCAAGGCCTGAAACTCACAGCTATTGTGAAAGTGTGAGTTGCTTTCTCTTTAAGCAGGGAATTGAGACTTTTAAAACAACTCATGTGTTTGGCCTCTCACTCGAAAAAATTTTAAACCAACTTTTAATATATGTCAAGTGACCAGACAGTGTCTGGCACATGAATGTTAGCTATTAGTTCTATTTTTTGAATAGTTTTTGTGGTCTCTTGAAGTGGTATTTTATTTGAAATGCTAATTAGTTACATCATAAAATAGGTTACTCAAACATTCCTCCAGTGACTAGTTTAAACTCTACTGAATAGACACAGCATAGAAAATGCTACTACTCTCTACAAGGACACAGGAATAAATGGTGGATGATCCAGTTGTGCAGAAAAAAATCTGGTACCTAGTGTCACAGTGGATTCACATGTGGTTCTGCTATGTCCTGACTATGCAACTTCAAGGAATTTTCCTTACCTCAGTTTTCTTCCATATACAATGGGAAAGCTAAGCCTTTGTTAATGTGTTGCATAGATTAATGAGACATCACATTTAAAGCACCTAGTGCCTGACATAAAACAATGCACCAAAAATAGTTAACCATTGCTGTCTATGCTACTGCCCCTGTTTTAAGAACTTTTAAAAAAATTATATATCTGTTTTAATTTAATCAGGAAAACTCCTTTTAGAATGATTCTATTATTTATTACCTTTAAAAAAATTGAAATGTAATTTACAATGTTGTCTTAATTTTAAGTGTATAGTAAAGTGATTCAGTTATACACACATACACACATATATATGTATTTATATATAATTTTCTTTTTCAGATTCTTTTCCAGAGAACTTCTAATTTAATGAGAAAAAAAGTATGTAATCAATTGTCAAAGAAGACACAACCAAATATTTGTTATAATAGAAATCTACAAAGTTCTGAGGAATGGCAAGGAATAGCCAATTCATCCCAACTTCCAAGAAACTTCTTTCCCAGGTATCCACTCTCTCATACCTCAAATCTTTGCTCAAATTTCATTTTTTTAAAAGTTGGGCCTTCTCTGACAACACTAACTTAAAATTGTACCCATACCTGCATCCCCTACTACTCCCTTTAATACAGGTTTCTCAGTAGCACTAATGACTAAAATGCCATCTAACTCATTTATGCTGTTCATTGTCTGTTTCCATGTGCCTGAGGATTTCCATCTGGTTGTTGGTTCCTGGGTCCGCAGCAGCCAGATGACACTATCAAGGGGGCCAGCATGTGCCTGGTGGTGGGGGAACACAGTGGGCAAAACTTGGAGTGGTCCCTCCTATCATGGAGCTTGTGGTCTAACTTGGAAGAGAAGTAGAATCAAGAATGAGATAAGTATGTGGGGAGTAGTGCGCAGCATGAGACATGAGTTTAAACAGAAGCACAGATGTGGATGATGTCTGGGGAGAAGGATGGTGAAAGGATGCAGTGGGAGATGAGGTAGAAGGGATGGAACAGGACTGGATGCTGAAAGGACTTCAGTGCCCTGTGGAGAAGTTTATTCTGCAGGCAGAAGAGATATCAGAGGAATCTGGTGAACAAAGTCATCCTCCCTGACCTTTGTTTCAGAGGGATCACTTGACCAACAAACAAAGGGCAGACCTGAGGGAAGCTGGCAACCAGGTAAGGACACACCCTTTGATCTGGAGGCTGATTGTTGTCAACTTCCTCTCCTTTGTCTCTGCCAGATTTCTGTCAGCCTCTGCTGCTCCTTCCTTCGGTTGTACTGTGATTCCCATCTGAATGCAGAGTTCCAAGAAGAGCAAGGAGAGGTAAGAATGTTTTCATAAGTGATCAAAGAAACAGAGGAAAACAATTGAATGGGAAAGACTAGAGAGCTCTTCAAGAAAATTGGAGATACCAAGGGAACATTTCATGCAAAGATGGGCACAAAAAAAGACAGAAACAGTATGGACCTAACAGAAGCAGAAGAGATTAAGGAGACGTGGAGTGGGGTGCCATTGCCTTCTCCAAAGAATACACAGAAGAACTACACAAAAAAGATATTCATGACCCAGATAACCATGATGGTGTGATCACTCACCTAGAGCCAGACATCCTGGAGTGCGAGGTCAAGTGAGCCTTAGGAAGCATCACTATGAACAAAGCTAGTGGAGGTGACAGAATTCCAGCTGAGCTTTTTCAAATCTTAAAAGATGATGCTGTGGAAGTGCTGTGCTCAATATGCCAGCAAATCTGTAAAACTCAGCAGTGGCCACAGGACTGGAAAAGGTCAGTTTTCATTCCAATCTCAAAGAAAGGCAATACCAAAGAATGTTCAAACTACCACACAGCTGCACTCATCTCACATGCTAGCAAAGTAATGCTCAAAATTCTCCAAGCCAGGCTTCAACAGTACATGAACCTAGAACTTTCACATGTTCAAGCTGGATTTAGAAAAGGCAGAAGAACAATAGATCAAACTGCCAACATCCTCTGGGTCACAGAAAAAGCAAGAGAATTCCAGAAAAATATCTACTTCTGCTTCATTGACTACACTAAAACCTTTGACTATGTGGATCACAAAAAACTCTGGAAAATTCTTAAAGAGATGGGAATACCAGACCACTTTACCTGCTTCCTGTAAAAAATCCAGAGAAATATGTATGCAGGTCAAGAAGCAACAGTTTTAACTGGACATGGAACAACAGACTGGTTCCAAATTGGGAAAGGAGTACATCAAGGCTGTTTATTGTCACCCTGTTTATTTAACTTATACACAGAGTAGTGCTGCTGCTGCTAAGTCACTTCAGTCGTGTCCGACTCTGTGTGACCCCATAGACGGCAGCCCACCAGGCTCCCCCGTCCCTGGGATTCTCCAGGCAAGAATATTGGAGTGGGTTGCCATTTCCTTCGCCAATGCATGAAAGAGAAAAGTGAAAGTGAAGTCACTCAGTCTGTCCGACTGTTAGCGACCCCATGGACTGCAGCCCACCAGGCTCCTCCATCCATTGGATTTTCCAGGCAAGAGTACTGGGGTGGGGTGCCATTGCCTTCCCCGACACAGAGTAGTACATCATGTGAAATGCTGGGCTGGATGAAGCACAAGCTGAAATCAAGATTGCCAGGAGAAATAGCAATAATCTCAGATATGTAGATGACACCACCCTTATGGTAGAAAGTGAAGAGGAACTGAGGGGCCTCTTAATAAAAGTGAAAAAGGAGCATGAAAAAACTGGCTTAAAACTCAACATTCAAAAAAACGAAGATCATGGCATCCGGTTCCATCACTTCATGGCAAATAGATGGGGAAAACATAGAGACAGTGACAGACTATATTTTTGGGCTTCAAAATCACTGCAGATGGTGACTGCAGCCATGTAATTAAAAGATGCTTGCTCCTTGGAAGAAAAGCTATGACCAACCTAGACAGCATATTAAAAAGCAGAGGCATTACTTTGCTGATGAAGTTCCATATAGTCATAGCTATGGTTTTCCCAGTAGTCATGTATGGATGTGAGAGATGGATCATAAAGAAAGCGGAGCATGGAAGAATTGATGCTTTAGAACTGTGACATTGGAGAAGACTTTTGAGAGGCCCTTGAACTGCACAGAGATCAAACCAGTCCATGCTAAAGGAAATCAGCCCTGAATATTCATTGGAAGGACTGATGCTGAAGCTGAAGCTCCAATACTTTGGCCACCTGATGCGAAGAACTGACTCATTGGAAAAGATCCTGATGCCTAGAAAGATCAAAGGCAGGAGCAGAAGGGAACGACAGAGGATGAGATGGTTGGATAGCATCACTGACTTGATGGACATGAGTTTGAGCAAGCTCCGGAAGTTGGTAATGGACCGGGAAGCCTGGCGTGCTACAGTCCGTGGGGTCACAGAGATTTGAATGCAACTGAGTGACTGAAATGAACTGAACTGCTACTGTTTCCCTCTGTGATTCCTGTTCTTGTATGTTTTTAACTTTTCTTTAAAAATTGTATTTTATTTTTAATTGGAGGATAATTATGATATCGTGATGATTTCTGTCATACATCAACATGAATCAGCCATACACACACATGTCCCCTCCTCTTAAACCTCCCTCCTACCTCCCTCCCCATCCCACCCCTCTAGGTTGTCACAGAACATCAGCTTTGGATTCCCTACATCATAAAGCAAATATCCCTGGCTATCTATTTTACATATGGTAATGTATATGTCTTGATGCTGCTCTCTCGAGTCTTCCTACCCTCTCCCTCCCCCATGGTGACCAAAAGCATGTTCTTTATGTCTGTGTCTTCTTTGTTGCCCTGCAAATAGGATCATCAGTACCATCTTTCTAGATTCCACATATATGCATTAATACACAATATTTGTCTTTTCTTTCTGACTTACCTCACTCTGTACAACAGGCTCTTGGTTCACCCATCTCATTAGAACCATGTTCAAACGTGTTCTCTTCTATATCCGAGTAATATTCCATGAACTTTTTATTTTGATATTAATTAATTAAAAACACGCAAATAGTTGGTTTTCTTTCACTTACTCTTTTTAAAAAACTGAAGTATAGTGGATTTACAATGTTGTTTGAGTTTCAGGTATACAGCAAAGTGATTGAGCTATACATACATACATCATATGTATCTATATATACATTCTTTTTCAAATTCTTTCCTCTTACAGGTTATTATAAAATACTGAGTATAGTTCCCTCTGCAACACAGTAGGTCCTTATTGGTTATCTATTTTATATTAATACATAGTAGTATGTATCTGTTCGGGGAAGGCAATGGCACCCCACCCCAGTACTCTTGCCTGGAAAATCCAATGGACGGAGGAGCCTGGTGGGCTGCAGTCCATGGGGTCGCTAACAGTCGGACAGACTGAGCGACTTCACCTTCACTTTTCTCTTTCATGCATTGGAGAAGGAAATGGCAACCCACTCCAGTGTTCTTGCCTGGAGAATCCCAGGGACGGGGGAGCCTGGTGGGCTGCCGTTTCTGGGCTCACACAGAGTCGGACACGACTGAAGTGACTTAGCAGCAGCAGCAGCAGTGTGTATCTGTTAATGCAAAACTTCTAAATGATCCTTCTCTGACTTTCCCCTTTGGTAATCATGTTTGTTTTCTGTCTGTGAGTCTGTTTCTGTTTTCTAAATAAGTTAATTTGTAGCACTTTAAAAAATTCCAGATAAAAGTGATATCATATGATATTTGTCTTTCTCTGCCTGGCTTATTTCACTCAGTATGATAATCTTTAGGTCCATTTATGTTGTTGCAAATGATATTATTTCATTTTTCTTACCTGAAAATTTGAGTAATAGTCTATTGTATACATACACCATGCCCTCTTTATTCATTCATCTGTTGATGGGCATTTAAATTGTTTCCATGTGCTGTGTGTACTTAGTCACTCAGTCGTGTCCAGCTCTTTGTGACCCCATGGACTGTAGCCCACCAGGTTCCTCTGTCCATGGGGATTCTCTAGGCAAGAATACTGGAGCGGGTTGACATGCCCTCCTCTAGGGGATCTTTCCAACCCATGGATTGAACCAGGTTTCTTGCATTGCAGGCAGATTCTTTACTGTCTGAGCCATCAGGGAAGCCCAGGAATACTGGAGTGGGTACCCTTTCCCTTCTCTAGGGGATCTTCCCAACGCAGGAATCAAACCAGGGCTTCTTGCATTGCAGGCGGATTCTTTACCAGCTGAGCTATCAGGGAAGCCCAAGTTGCTTAAAGTCGCTTCCATAAAAACATACAAATAGTTTTAAATAGTACTAAATAGTACTACAGAGAGGGCCTAGGTACGTTTTACCTAGCTTCTGCCATCACTGAAAATTTTTTACCCTTAGAAAGGTCTGAGATCTCACAATGAAAATAGGTTGTCTTTTGAAACGTTGACTTTTGGAAAATTCCTGATCCAAATAACTGACACCTTAAAGAACCCACCATGTGCAGGGAGCCTTCCACTTGTGAAAACAGAAGATAGTTTGCAGGGTATATGATGAAAGGACACTCCATGTGTCTCTCCTACTGAAATCACCTTTTTGCCTGGACAGCATGCCTGGAGCAGCTAGTGAGGATCCAAAGAAGTAAAGGTAAGCAGGCAGACTGAGGAAGAAAACCACAGAACTGGTGGCGAGTCTATCGCTTTTTATTTCTAGTCTCCCTGATGTGAACTCAGGTAGCCCAGAACCCAGAAGCGGGCATTAGCTCCAAGGGAAGACCTCTACTCTGGCTCAAGAAGTAAGCAGGGGAATCCGATGTTCAGAAAGAGTGTAGAAACCTCTTATTCATCTTTCTTTTTTTCTTAGCAATTTTTTTTCTCATTTCTCTTGTGTCCTAGACCCCAAGCAATCCTGGGGAGCAATGAGAGATGGCAAGAAATCAGGATAGGAAGGCAGGGAGTCTTCCTCTCCAGTAGGAAGAGCTGTGAATCCCAGCGCGCGGTGAGCCCCACTGTTATTGCTCTCCCTCTGGCTTCTGCTCGGCTCTGAGATGGGTACGGTCAAAGCAAAAGTGCAAGAGTGTTGGGCAAACAGAGCTTCAGGGTGCTAGCTGTTGGGCTGGAGAGCTGAGTCCCAGGGACCCAGAACTATCAAGGCAAGTATGATATGGCAGGGACTTAGGAAAGCAACCCCTTAAAGTTGTTTATGAATTCTTGAGCTGCATGTGTATGGATCTGACCCTAAGTAGATTCCAGGGACCTGGAGCAGTGAAATATGGGGCAAACAATTGCCTAAGTCCCAGATTTGCCACTAGGTGTACACCAGACAGATCCAATAGCACTTCTCAAAGACTCAATATTGAAAGCACAATCTACAGAAGTCTTGGGGAAGTGAGGACTTGTGATTTGAACCCTATGGGGTTAATTACCTCCTAAAACAAAATCTGCTATAAGATTCACACAATATCTGTTATAAGATTCAAAAAACAACCTAAGTCTTAAAACATAATATTCAAAATGTCTAGGATACAATCCAAATTTGCTCACCGTAACAAAAAACCAAGGAAATATCAACAGCAATGCTGGGATCCCACAGATATTGGAATTATTTGACCAAGACTTTAAAGCAGTTGTTATATTTTCCAACAACTAAGACAGAAGAAACACTCTTGAAAAATACAGAAAGCCTCAGCAAAGAAACAGAGGCATAAAGAAGAATCAAGTGGAGATGTTAGAAATGAAAAAATTCAACAACTAAAATAAAAAATCTTTGAAGGGCTCAGTAACAGAATGGAGATGACAGAGGATTCAGTAATTTTATAAGTAGATCAACAGAAGTGAATAATTGACAGAGAAAATATCAAAAAAGAAAATGATTAGAACTGTAGGGATATGTAGGACAGTAACAAAAGTTTTAACCTTTATATCATTGAAATCCCATTAGGAGATGAAAAAAATGTACAGTAGAAAATCTTTGAAGAAAGAACAGCTGAAAGGCTCATTTACTATTAGAAGGCAATCAATGCAATACATTATATTAGCAGTTTAAAGAAGAGAGACAATTCAATCATATCAATTGATATAGAAGATGCATTTGGGAAAAAAAAAAAACTGTTCATAATAAAACTCTCAGCAAACTAGGAACAGAAAGGTATTTTCTTCACCTGACAAAGAACATCAACCAAACCCATTCTGCATAATGGTAAAAGATGGAAAGCTTTCCCCCTAAGATCAAGAACAAGGCAAGGATGTTCCCTTTCATCACTCTTATTCAACATTTTACTGGAGGTTTTAGCTAGTGCAATAAATAGGAATAAGTGAAGAATAAGTCAAGAAAAATAAATAAAAGGCATGTATTGGAAAGGAAACAACATAATTGCAGAAATAGAAATTTTTAAGGAACGGACATACACACACACTTGAACAAATAACTGAGTGTAGTATAATTGTAGTATGTAAGAACAGCATGCAAAAATTAATTATATTCTTACATACTAGCAATGAACAATTAGAAAATGAACTTAAACCATATATAGAAGTTCAATCCCTCCCCAAAGATGTATCTTACAAAATATGTATAGGATCTAATATGCTAAAAACTATAAAATGCCCTCAATAACTCAAACAAGCCCTAAATAAATGGAAAATATGGCTACAACGTCATCATGGATTCAAAGACATAACATAGTTGGCCATGATTTATAGATTTATCATAATTCCAATAAAAATTTCAGCAGGAAATTTTATAGATAGAGGTAACGTAATCCTCAAGTCTATAGGGAAAGGCAAAAATACAGGCTACTTGAAACACTTTTGAAAAAGAAGAACAAAGTTGAAAGAATCATGCTGATTTTATGATTTGCTACAAAGCTATAGTAATCAAGACAGTATAGCATTGGCAAAAGAATGGACATACTGATCAATAAAACTGAATTGACATCAATAGTTTCCTATAGACACACTTAGTTTGTTTGTGACAACTATGTAAATACAATTCAAAAGAGGAAGGATAATCTTCAAAACATGGTTTTAACAACTGGTCATCTATATGCATAAAAATGAAGCTTGCTCTAAATCTCACATGTTATACAAAAATCACCCCCAAATGAGTCAGTCATCACAACTTTTGAGTTCATACAGCAGAAAATCTTAATGACCTGGTTATGCAAAGGTTCTTAGATGCATCAGCCAAAGCATAATCCATAAAAGGAAAAAATGATAAATTGGATTTCAGCAAAATTAAAAACTTCTGCTCTGCCATGAGCACTGCTGAGAGAGTGAAAAGTCAAGTACAGACTGGGAGAAAATATTTACAAATCACATATCTGACAAAGGATTTATACTCAGAATATATAATGAACTTTCAAAACTCAACTGTAAAAAAACAGCAACCTAATTTTGCTGAGAAACTGGGAAAAGGCTTGAACAGACATTTCACCAGGGAGAATACACCAATGGAAAATAACATGAAAACAATTGAGCATCATTGGTCACTGGGGAAATTGAAACTAAAATGATGAGGAAATGTCATTCTAAACCTAAAATGGCTAATTTTTTTTTTTTTTAAAGCCAATTGTGGTGAGGATGTGGAGTAGCTAGAACTCCCACAGGTTTCTGGTAGAAATACTAAATGGTACTGCACTCTGGAAAACAGTTTGGCAATTTCTTTTAGACATATACTTACCATTTGAAATAGCAATCCCTCTGCTGTGTTTACCCTAGAAAAATTAAAACTGTGTTCACAAAAGCCCTGTCCTCAGATGTATCGTAGTTCTAGTTGTAACTGCAAAAAACTGGAGACAACTGAATGCCTCCCACAGTTGAGTGGCTAAACAGTCCATGGTCCATCTCTACAACACTCAGCAAAACAAAGGAACAAACTATAGACAAGCACATCAGCTTAGATGAATCTCAAAACAATTGTGCTGAGTGAAAAGAAGCCCATTTGAAAAGGTTAGGTTCTTTGTGACTCCATGCATATGATGTTCTTAAAAGAGATAAAACCAAAGTGATAAAAAATGGAATGGGGGTTGCCAGTGGCCAGGGCTGGGGAAGGCATGGCTGTAAGAGAGCAGGAGGAGTTCTTGGGGCTGATAAGATGGTTCTGTGCTCTGAGAGAGGTAGTAATGACACAAATCTACGCATGTGTTCAAATTCTTAGAACTCTACACAAAAAGTTATTTTCTTGCATTTTCCCTTAAAAAATAAAATTAAAGAAAAAAAGCTGAAAGCTTTTGCTTCCAGTTGAAGACTAACCACGTATCAATGGCAAGCTCAGTACTACCTGCAAAGAAGGCAACAGCAGACAAGACCTTCATCTGCTACCGTTTGAGCATCTCTAAAAGCTGGTCACGCCACCCACCAAGCATTTACATCACAACTTCTAATGTTCACGATCACCCTAGAAGGTGGGTTAGGTTCAATGTATAGACAAAAACTAAGGCTTAAGGGAAATAAAATAATCTTCCCTACATCTTTTAGCCAGAAAATTGTCGAGTCTGGACTTATCCCAGTCCTTGTTGCCAACATCATTGTAAACCTACTTCCCTACATGAATGCTCAAGAAAAGCAGTGAAAAGCTATCAGGGAAACATTAGAATAGCACTTTGATTCACATACATCACATATATTCTCTAAGCATATTTCATTCTAAACTCCAAGAATGTTTGAAATTCTGGGAGGTTCAGGGAAATTTAGAAATGACTCCCATTTTATCAGAATCCTCCAATAGCTCTGAGGATTGAGCGGAGTGTAAGACCGTAGGACTTCTGTGCTAGTGTGGGAGACTGATACTACCATAAGTAAGGTGGATATAACATGGATAACATAACAGTAACAACATGACTCATGTTACGAAGAATATAAAGCAGGGCAAGAGAATAGACAGGGATTAGGGATGCTAGATTTGATATGGTAATCAGGGTAAGTTAAATAAACACACTATATACAAAATGTACTTAAGTTTCCATGGGTCTATCCTTCAGGCAAGTACTGGCATTGTGTATTGTTTCTTCCTAGCCATGGGAACTCCTTTCACATGGAGCTCAGAGAAGGGAAATAAACCTCCTATTTGAATAAAACTATCACAGTAGGTATTCTTGACACAGGAACAATAAACATAAAGTAAAAGACCTTAAAAAAAAAAAAAAAAAAGAATCCTCCAATAGGGAGGTCTTAATTGTCAACAGGATAGAGTATTACCTCCAACCATGCAAATGTACAGTGAGTCATATTTTTCCTTAAGGGAATTAAGGAATCATTGTAACTTACACTATTTGACCAAGTATTTGCTAATTTCACAAGGAGGGATTTATATATTTGGAGCAAAGAGTAATTGTTTATAAATCCTCTTTCACACACATGACTCTCCTGAGAAGCTGTAATCGGTTCTTCCCACTTCTTTTTACTCCGCCACAAAAAGAAAAAGAAAAGAAATTGTAAAAATATGCAAAATAATTTTAGAGACTGAAACTAAACATTACTTTTATTTCATTATAGCTGAATAACTATCTCAAAACATTCTAAATATAGACTAAGCACATTTTTCACGTAGTGAATGATATCCACTCTAAAAGCTTGAGGGTGAATTTGCCTTCTTGTTTGTGAATTATTTTCAACTATTTTGTTGGCTATTAGGTTTTTTTTTTCAACAAAAACCTTGGCCTGAAATATTTTTGTCTCAGCTAAGACACAGATAAGAAGCTCAGGTCTTCAATAAAAGTGTTTTTCTTTAATGGTTTCTAATTTCTGCTTTACTGAATATATTTTCTTTAAAAAATAGCCATTGATAGATTTTGACTCAATATCTAGAAGCTTTATTTTTTTTTAAACTTTTTAAATTTATTTATTTATTTATTTTTAGTGTGTCTATTTATTTTTTAGTTTATTTTTAATGTAAACTTATTTATTTTAATTGGAGGTTAATTACTTTACAATATTGTATTGGGGTTTTTTTAATTCTTTTTTTTAAATTCTTTTTAAATTTATTTATTGATTGATTTTTTTACACAAACTCCCAAACATGAACCCCCCTCCCACCTCCAACCCCACATCATCCCTCCAGATTATCCCCATACACCAGCCCCAAACATCCTGCATCCTGCATTGAACATAGACTGGCAATTCATTTCTTACATGATAGTATACATATTTCAATGTGATTCTCCCAAATCATCCCACCCTCTCCCTCTCCCTCAGAGTCCAAAAGTCCGCTCTACACATCTG
>SJYX01018742.1:135099-146103 GCA_006410675.1 Oreotragus oreotragus | reverse complement strand
GAAGAGTTGACTCATTGGAAAAGACTCTGATGCTGGGAGGGACTGGGGGCAGGAGGAGAAAGGGACGACAGAGAATGAGAAGGCTGGATGGCATCACTGACTCGATGGGCGTGAGTCTGAGTGAACTCCAGGAGTTGGTGATGGACAGGGAGGCCTGGCGTGCTGCGATTCGTGGGGTTGCAAAGAGTCAGACATGACTGAGCGACTGAACTGAACTGAACTGACTGAATGGCAATACAAAGTTGAAGTATTTTGTCACTGTCAACATTATTAACATCAATAAGTTATTAAAATCAATGTATGAATATACTACAAAATGTTTCAAAAATAAGATAGATTAGTAGATACATGGGAGGAATAACAGACAGAGATATGTGATAGTGGAAGTAGAGTGCAATGTTTATGGTAGAACCTAGGCGATGTGTACGTGGGTGTTCACTTTAAAATCCTTTCAACTTTGTTATATGTTTTAAAATTTTCTTAACGGTATATTGGGAAAAAGTCAGTGGGAAGCAAAACAAAATAGTTCTATGATTTAAAAAATTAATGTATGGGATTTCTTCAGAATTATTTTACCAGATATTCATTTAATAAAGACAACTACAAGAAGTCTTTCCTAATATTGACAATAGTCAACACAGCTTGACCTTCATAAAAAAGGAAGGATATATATGTGTTTATCTGAATTATCAATATATATGTGAATGTATTTACCTGGATTATCTATATGTATGTATACACATGCATATAAATGTATATATATGNAAAAAAAAAAAAAGACTTGGAATGGAGAAGAGGAAGTTGGTCAAACAGGGCTTCAAAAGAGAAATAAACATGTAGGGAAAGGGGAGAAGAAGGGCAGTATGGGCTCCCCAAACCTAGGGAAATACTTTCTTGTCACAGTGAAGCACTCTTTAGAGATCTGAGGTAGAATGCCACCAGCTAGCTGGGTTCAGCAGAGTGGAGGGTGATCATACACGGCAGTGTGCCCGCAAGTTCCGGTTTATGTCTACAGGGCCAGGGTAATTGTTAACAACAGTCCTTTACTGACTTTAGACAATAAATTACAAGGGCACCCCAAGGTTAAGTAAGAGTGTTTGGAAGATCTGATTATAAATATATAAATACAGACTTTAGCAAGTTTCTTAACCTCTGAGCCTTTGCACCTGCTTTTGTACCTTGAGAATGCTATCTTGAAGACTGTCATGAGGCTGAAATCCAGGTGAGACGCCTGGCTCCAAGGCTGCCAGTGTGTGGGGGCTCAACAAGTAGCAGTGATTCACCCCACAGCTTGGAACCCAGGCTGCCTGAAGTCAGATCAAGACTCCAGCACCTCTGTGCGCTGTGAGTTGGAACAATTTCCTTGCCCTCTCGATCTCTCAGTTTCTTTTCTATAAAATGTATATAAGGAAAGCCTTTGCCTAGCAGAATTTGTTTTATAGATAAAATGAATAAGAATAAGCATAGTGCCTTGAACAATACTTGGTACATAGTATCAGTTCAGTTCAGTCGCTCAGTCATGTCCAACTCTTTGCAACCCCCTGGACTGCAGCACACCAGGCTTCCCTGTCCATCACCAACTCCTGGAGCATGCTCAAACTCATGTCCATCAAGTCAGTGGTGCCACCCAACCATCTCATCCTCTGTTGTTCCCGTCTCCTCCTGCCTTCAATCTTTCTCAGCATCAGGGTCTTTTTCAATGAGTCATTCTTCACATCAGGAGGCCAAAGCATTGGAGATTCAGCTTCAGCATCAGTCCTTCCAATGAATATTCAGGACTGATTTCCTTTAGGATTAACTGGTTTGATCTCCTTGCAGTCCAAGGGATTCTCAAGAATCGTCTCCAACACCACAGTCAAAAGCATCAATTCTTTGGTGCTCAGTAAGTTTTTTTTTTTTAATGTTCCAACTGTCACATCCATATATGACTACTGGAAAAACCACAGCTTTGACTAGATGGACCTTTGTCAGCAAAGTAATATCTCTTTTTCAATATGCTGTCTAGGTTTTCATAGCTTTTTTTCCAAGGAGTAAGCATCTTTTAATTTCATGGCTGCAGTCACCATCTGCAGTGATAGTGGATATTCAGTAAGTATATTATTATTAATCAAAAGAGATTTATATTTTTAATCTCATATCTTGTGGATAAAACGACATCTTATCACTTAATTTGAAGGTTTTCTTATGATACAAAAATATTTAGGGCAATACTAAGACTCATAAACTACTGGCTTCCATTTTGACCATTCTATTATTATTATTCTATTCCATTCTATTATTCTACATTCATGAGCTAGAGCTACTCTTTCTCCTTCTAAAACTGTGTTTGTGGTTGGTTTGTTTGCATAAGCACTCAGAACCTCTTTCAATTTGTTCTCTTGCAGTCACTACTGTCCTAATTCCCATTCTAGGAGAGTGAACCCCACAGGGCTACATCTGGGCATGACCTTGCTGTCCCTGCCTTCTTCATGAGATGAAGCATTGGGGAAGGAATAAAAGAGCATGGACTGTGTGTTAAACAGGTAACTGTGCCCAGAAACTAAAGGGAAACTGACAGCAGAGAATTTGTTTCAACCCTATTTTTCAGCCCAAAGGAGCCAGAAAGAAACAGAGCATCTAAGTTATAGGGAGGAGGGAGTTTCCTTCTCTTTATGTAAGTAAAATAAGGGGGCAGGCTAACATCAGAGATGGATTAATATTTATTTATTCATATAACTGCATGTTTCAATGCATAGACAATTGGAAAACTAATTGCCATGTTTAATTTTATTAGTTTTTATTAATAGAAAAAACTTTTATATTGTTTTATTAGCTCACACTGGTAGCTACTTCTAGTGAGTCAAAGAAACATGCCTAACTTATAAATAGTTTATTGGAAGAACTTAACTCAGTGAGATACAAGCAGATTGCAACTTTGTTGTCTAAAATATTCTTTCAACCTGTTTTTCCCCACCCCTGGATGAAATCTTGATCATTCTCAGATAATAAATCATGAGCTTCATTTTCAACGCACACCCACACACATGCTCTCTCTCTCTCTCTCCAGAGTAATATTAGCATTTCAAACTCTTATCTGATTCAAAGTTTTTACCTTTCCCTGGCCTGAAATGACCCTATTTCCTAATAAAGTCATATTCAGAGGTAATCAGGGTTAGGACTTCAACATAAATTTTTGGTGAACCTGGTTCAATCCATAACACGCCTGCATACTATTTTACTGCCTCTCTGAGAAACGTTAAGAGAGATGGAAGTCTTGAGAGCAGAGAGAACAAATTATTTTGAACAATAAAGAGTGAACCCTACAAACCACCTTGAAACAACAATTGCATTATTTCTACCTTCTGTCACAAAGTTTTACTCAAAATATGTTCTTTAAACTATGGCCATCTTAATAAATATGCTTCTACCATGATGAAGTTTAACAGAAGCAAAGCCTTACACTCAATAAAATGTGTATTTTTACATTAGGGATTTGACTTTACTATATGGAAAACAAAGGTTAATTTGACCAATGTTGGGAGAGAGCAGACAAGCAAGTCCGGCTTTGTGCAGCTAATTGTCTACGTCTAACCAAAGGGTTGTGTAGTCCTGACTGCAAACAGCGGTAGAGAAAGCCAGTTCTCCACAAACAACTTGTGCTTCCTCTTCCAGAGTGTGGAGCTGTTACTCACCCAGAGATTCTGTGACTGCTACTTACCAATGGAATGTGAGCGGAAGTGACATGCGTTAACTTCTAGGCTGCATGATCTCATTTTCCATCCATCAGCTGGAGCAGAGGACATCAAGGCTCTAGAGGCATAAGATGAGGGAATCTAATGAGTGAATTACTGTGTAAAGGAAAACTGCCCACCAATCAGGGCACTCATTAGACCGTTAGGCTTGGTAGGTATAATTCTCAGCTTAGGGTTTACGTGGTGCAGTAGGTGGTGCTATCCTACCTAGTTAATACAGAAAGTTCCCCCTTTTCACAGAGTACATTGCAACAAAAACCAAATTAGACTGGTTTGGAGGTCAAGGGCAGGCAGTGAGGAAAGATATTGCAGATTGGAAAAAGTGGAAATCAATACTATAACAAGGGCAAAATATTTGTTAAAATTGCCACTTGTCATAACTGAGACAGACTAAATGCTTACTGAGCCTGTGTCTTTAGGAAAAGTGGTTGGAAAGACTATTAACGTGTGGCACCTTTTCTTCTTGCTTTTAGCAAAATACAGCAAAACAAACAAAAAACAACATTACACAAAAATAGGCTGATTTGAAATCACAGTTGGAAATCAAAAAGATGAAAAAGCTAACTCCTCTAGAATCTAAGACGTAGAAACTGAAAAATAAAACCTTTGAGAAACAGAAGACTGTTAAGAATCCTAAGGTGAAGTGATTCAGTCCCATGGCAAAAATCAGCATAAAGCTATTGAAGTCCCACCCAAGCCTATTCTTTGAATGTGTCCGAAGCAGATACTATTAAGGTGGAAAACAGGGGCTTGGGGAGAGGAAACAGTCATATATTTAAGTCACATGACCCTTGGGAATTGATTTGGGATGTGATTCCTGATACATGGGACTGAATGGAAACAAATAGATCAAAATTCTTCTATGTTTCTGAGGGCTCTCAAAAAAGCCCACTATAGTAGGCCACCATTATTCAAGTCTTCAGGAAGATTCCATAAGCCTGTTATCTTTATCCATCAGAGGGCAGACAGAATGAAAATCACAGTCACCGAAAACTAACCAAACTGACCACATGAATCACAACCTTGTCTAACTCAATGAAACTATGAGTCATGCCATGTAGGGCCACCCAAAACGGACGGGTCATGGTGGAGAGTTTTAACAAAACGTGGTCTAATGGAGAGGGGAATGGCAAACCACTTCAGTATTCCTGCCTTGAGAACCCCATGAACAGTATGAAAAGGCAAAACGATATGACACTGAAAGATGAACTCCCCAGGTTGGTAAGTGCCCAATATGCTACTGGAGAAGAGTGGAGAAATAACTCCAGAAAGAATGAAGAGGCAGAGCCAAAAAGAAAAAAATACCCAGCTGTGGATGTGACTGGTGATGGAAGTAAAGTCCAATGCTGTAAAGAGCAATATTGCATTGGAAGCTGGAATGTTAGGTCCATGAATCAAGGTAAATTGGAAGTGGTCAAACAGGAGATGATAAGATGACACTGACATTTAGTAATCAGTGAACTAAAATGGACTGGAATGGGTGAATTTAATTCAGATGATCACAGTAGTAGATATCTACTACTGTGGGCAAGAATCCCTTAGAAGAAACGGAGTAGCCATCACAGTCAACAGAAGAGTCTGAAATGCAGTACCTGGGAGCAATCTCAAAAACTACAGAATGACCTCTGTTCGTTTCCAAGGCAAACCATTCACCATCAAGTAATCCAAGTCTATGCCCTACCACTAAAGTCAAAGAAGCTGAAGTTGAATGGTTCACTGATGACCTACAAGAACTTCTAGAACTAACACCCCTAAAAGATGTCCCTTTCATCATAGGGGACTGGAATGCAAATGTAGGAAGTCAAGAGATACCTGGAGTAACAAGAAAGTTTGGCCTTGGAGTACAAAATGAAGCAGGGCAAAGCTAACAAGAATTTTGCCAAGAGAACTCACTGGTCATAGCAAACACTCCTCTTCCAACAACACAAGAGATGACATCACTAGACTGTCAATACTTATCAGATTGATTATATGCTTTGCAGTTGAAGATGGAAAAGCTCTATATAGTCAGCAAAAACAAGACCAAGAGATGACTGTGATTCAGATCATGAACTCCTTATTGCCAAATTCAGACTTAAATTGAAGAAGTAGAGAAAACCACTAGATCATTCAGGTACTACCTAAATCAAATCCCTTACAGTTATACAGTGGAAGTGAAAAATAGATTCAAGGGATCAGATCTGACAGAAAGAGTGCCTGAAGAACAACGGACGGAGGTCTGAAACACTATACAGGAGGCAGTGATCAAAACCATCTCAAAGAAAAAGAAATGCAAAAAGGCAAAATGGTTGTCTGAGGAGGCCTGACAAACAGCTATGAAAAGAAGAGAAGCGAAAGGCAAAGGAGAAAAGGAAAGATATACCCATTTGAGTGCAGATTTCTAAAGAACAGCAATGAGAGATAAGAAAGCCTTCCTCGGTGATCAATGCAAAGAAATAGGGGGAAACAATAGAATGGGAAAGACTAGAGATCTCTTCAAGAAAATTAGAGATACCAAGGAAATATTTCATGCAAAGACGGGCACAATAAAGTACAGAAACAGTATGAACCTAACAGAAGCAGAAGATATCCAGAAGAGGTGGCAAGAATACATAGAACTATATATATTAAAAAAAAAAAAAAAGATCTTAATGACCCAAATAGCCACGATGGCGTGATCCCTCACCTGGTACTGGACATCCTGGAGGGTGAGGTCAGGTGGGCCTTGGGAAGTATCACTAGGAACAAAGCTAGTGGAAGTGATGGAATTTCAGTTGAGCTATTTCAAATCCTAAAAGATGATGCTGTGAAAGTGCTGCACTCAATATGCCAGCAAATTTAGAGAACTCAGCAGTGGTCAAAGGATTGTAAAACTTCCATTTTCATTCCAATCCCAAAAGAAAGGCAATGCCAAAGAATGTTCAAACTACTGCACAGTTGTACTCATCTCACACGCTAGCAGAGTAATGTTCAAAATTCTCCAAGCCAGGCTTCAACAGTACATGAACCAAAAACTTCCAGATGTTCAAGATGGATATAGAAAAGATGGAAGAACCAGAGATCAAATTGCCAACATCCGATGGATCATAGAAAAAGCAAGAGAATTCCAGAAAAACATCTACTTCTGCATCATTAACTATGCTACAGCCTTTGACTGTGTGGATCACAACAAACTGTGGAAAATTCTTAAAGGGATAGGAATATCAGACCACCCTATCTGCCTCCTAAGAAATCTATATGCAGGTCAAGAAGCAACAGTTAGAACTAGACATGGAATGACAAACTGGTTCCACACTGGGAAAGGAGTATGTCAAGGTTGTATATTGTCACCTTGCTTATTTAACTTATTTGCAGAGTACATCATGCAAAACGCCAGGCTGGATGAAGCACAGTCTAGAATAAAAATTGCCATGAAAAATATCAGATTGCTAGGAAAAATAACCTCAGATATGTATCACCCTTATGGGAGAAAGCTAAGAGGAACTAAAGAGCCACTTGATGAAAGTGAAAGAAGAGAGTTAAAAAGCTGGCTTAAAACTCAACACTCAAAAAACGAAGATCATGGACTCCAGTCCCATCACTTCATGGCAAATAGATGGGGAAACAATAGAAACAGTGACAAACTTTATTTTCTCGGGCTTCAAAATTGATGCAGATGGTGACTGCTGCCATGAAATTAAAAGACACTTGCTCCTTGGAAGAAAAGCTATGACCAACATAGAAAGCATATTAAAAAGCAGAGACGTTACTTTGCTGACAAAGGTCCATCTCGTCAAAGCTATGGTTTTTCCAGTAGTCATATATGGATGTAAGAGTTGGACTATAAAGAAAGCTGATCACCAGAGAATTGATGCTTTTGAACTGTGGTGTTGGAGTAGACTCTTGAGAGTCCTTTGGACTGCAAGGAGATCAAACCAGTCAATCCTAAAGGAAATCAGTCCTGAATATTCATTGGAAGGATTGACGATGAAGCTAAAGGTCCAATGCTTTGGCCACTTGATGTGAAGAACTGACTCACTGGGAAACACCCTGATGCTGGGAAAGACTGGAGGCAGGAGAAGAAGGGGATGGCAGAGGATGAGATGGTTGGACGGCATCACCAACAAGATTGACATGAGTCTGAGCAAGCTCCAGGAATTGGTGATGGACAGGAAACCTGGCATGTCACAGAGTTGGACAAGACTGAGTGACTGAACTGAATTCAAGTCTTAAAACCCTTGGAACCCTAAACTTCCACGGGTGAAATAATTAGCATTGAAAACGCTACAGATATTTTGAATAATTCCTAAATTCCACTTCAGATAGGCCACGGTGAGTATTAAGGGGAAAAAGAGAATTTTTCAGAAAATGAAGCCAGGTTCTACAAAGCATAACAGTTTCTCCCTGAATCAGAGTAAGAAGGCTCTACTCTAGAAACACTCCCCACTCCCCACCCAGGTGGGTCCTGGTCCTGGATCCTTTTGATACACCCCCATTAATTTTTTAAATGATGTTCTGTTTTTCCTGGTTTGTTTTGGACTTCTGTTGTCACAGTCCTAGAATCAGATATTATTCCAAGGAGTTCAACTTCATCTTTGTGGGCAATGGCATTTAGCAACCAGAACAGTTGTAATTATTTCTACTGAAATGTCTTTATTTCTAGGTTCTTTCTGCAGGCAACCTGGGGTACTGAAGGGGTGAGAGATATATTTATTTATATCTTACTGTCCATGAGTTTATGCTAATATCTCCAATTGCAGTCAGCTCCAGATGGTTCAATCATCCTGCTATCCATATTGTAGCTCTTAAAGTGAAAAAACTGGCTCCAGTTTTCTCAGTATATTTATTCATTTGTTCAATCTTGATTTTACACAGAAACTTTCAAGTTGCTAGCTCATACCACTACTGCAAAAAACAAACAAACAAAAAACCCTAACTGAAATTCATATCTGTTTCTAATTCTTTTTATCTTCAGTCTGATAAAAGACAAAAAGTCAATGTATATATTCAAAAGTCACTTGGTTATTCATTTTATCTATTCAGTGTGACTTTGTTACTAATTTGGAAAAGAGTCAAGTTTATGTGTTTCTGTTTTATATACCATTTAGAAGAGTTTTCATATCCTTGTTAATGCGATTAGATACTATTTTTTATTATGTTCCAATTCTCACCCATCTCCTCATTCTTTTCCCATCCACTCATATAGGTAAGCACTTTCACTATTTTTGTTTCTCTTTCCCACATTTCTTTTTGTACATTCATGTTGTATAAACTATGGTATATCCTACAGTTGAGTACCATGAAGGTATATAAAATAATGAGCAATCTCTCTACAGAGTGATATGGAAAAAATTTTTATGGCATACTATGAAGGGAAAATGCCAAGTGCAAAATAATAATAGTTCTTAATAATGTAACAAATTATAATATATTAACTTAATAATAGAATTGGGAAAGTAGAGATCTCTTCAAGAATATTAGAGATATCAAGGGAATATTTCATGCACAGATGGGCACAATTAAGGACAGAAACGCAAGGACCTAACAGAAGCAGAAGAAATTAAGAAGAGGCAGCAAGAATACAGAGAAGAATTATACAAAAAAAGGTCTTAATGACCCAGATAACCACGATAGTGTGGTCATTCACCTAGAGCCAGACATCCTTGAGTGTGAAGTGAAATGGGCCTTAGGAACCATCAGTATGAACAAAGCCAATAGAGATGATGGAATTCCAGCTATTTTAAATTCTAAAAGATGATGCCATTAAAATGCTGAACTCAACATGCCAGCATTTCCAATATTTGGAAAACTCAGCAGTGGACACAGGACTGCAAAAGGTCAGTTTTCATTCCAATCCCAAAGAAGGGCAATGCCAAAGAATGTTCAAACTACTGCACAATTGCACTCATCTCACATGCTAGCAAGGTAATGCTTAAAATCCTTCAAGCTAGGCTTCAACAGTACGTGAACTGAAAACTTTCAGATGTACAAGCTGGATTTAGAAAAGGCAGAGGAACCAGAGATCAAATTGCCAACATCCACTGGATCACTGAAAAAGCAAGAGAATTCCAGAAAAAAAATATATTTCTGCTTTATTGACTATGCCAAAGCCTTTGATTGTGTGGATCACAACAAACTGAAAAATTCTGAAAGAAATGGGAATACCAAACCACCTGACCTGGCTCCTGAGAAATCTGTATGCAGGTCATGAATCAAGTTAGAACTGGACATGGAACAACAGACTGGTTCCAAATTGGGAAAGGATTACATCAAGGTTGTATATTGTCACCCTGCTTATTTAATTTATACACAGAGTAGATCATGAAAAATTCCAGGCTAGATAAATCACAAGCTAGAATCAAGACTGATGGGAGAAATATCAACAGCCTCAGATATGCAGATACCACTGTAATGGCAGAAAAAGAAGAACTAAAAGTGTCTTGATGAGGGTGAAGCAGGAGAGTGAAAAAGCTGGCTTAAAACTCAACACTCAAAAAACGATCATGGCATCCGGTCCCATCACTTCATGGCCAATAGATTCTGAGAAAGTGGAAATAGGGACAGATTTTATTTTGGGGGGCTCCAAAAATCAGGGGGGCAGTGATTGCAGCCATGAATGAAAAGGCTCTTGCTCCTTGGATGAAAACCTGTGACAAACCTTTAGTGTTAGTCGCTCAGGCGTGGCCGACTCTTTGCGACCCCATGGACTGCAGCCCACCAGGCTCCTGTGTCCATGAGATTTTCCAGGCAAGGATACTGGAGTGGGTTGCCATTTCCTTCTCCAGGGGATCTTCCCAACCCAGAGACTGAACCTGGGTCTCCTGCACTGCAGGCAGATTCTTTTACTGACTGAGCTACAAGGGAAGCCTATAAGTGACAAACCTAGACGGCATATTAAAAAGCAGGGACATCAGTTTGCCCACAAAGGTCCATAAAGTCAAAACTATGGTTTTTCTAGCAGTCATGCACAGATATGAGAGTTGGACCATAAAGAAGGCTGAGCACTGAAGAATTGATGCTTTCAAATTGTGGTGCTGGAGAAAACTCTTCAGAGTCCCTTGGATAGAAAGGAGATCAAACTAGTCAATCTAAAGGAAATCAACCCTGAATATTCTTTGGCAGGCCTGATCCTGAAGCTGAAGCTCTAATACTTTGGTCACCTAATGTGACGAGCCAAACTTACTGGAAAAGACTCTGATTCTGGGAAAGATAGAGGTCATGAGGAGAAGAGGGTGACAGAGGTGAGGTGTTTGGATGGCATCATCAGCTCAGTGGACATGCGTTTGAGCAAACCCATGGAAGATATTGATGGACA
>SJYX01018742.1:96070-126566 GCA_006410675.1 Oreotragus oreotragus | reverse complement strand
AAAAAAAAAAATGTAAGGTTTATATAAGTAGACAACTATTTTGGCCACATGGAGTATCAATAAAATAGCCACAGAACTGCCTGACTTTAAGCAATGATGCTTCCTATAATGAACTATTTACCAAATATACACCATGGAAACCAAATGAGGTCATTTGTTCTTTGTCATCTTATCAGAAAGGCCTACTCTGGTTGTTCCTTCTTCCTGGCACTTGTCACCACCTGACATATGCATTTACCTGTTTATATTATATGTGGCTTCAGAGTCCCACCACTACCGTCCCCTATATTGTAAGCTCTGTGAGATCCGAGACTTCGTTTCTTCCACTACTGCCTCCCCAGTTCTGAGGTACCTGATATATGCTAGATAATTAATTATTGATGAATCAGTCACTGGCTGAATCAATGATTATCTGTTCAGCTGGTGAAAGCTACATGACACTATCACAAATGTTGGTACTAACTTTGGAATATTTGATTTATAATATTTCCTTCTTTTGCTGATTAAAGATTAGGCTAATTTACCTATAAAATATACTCCTCATTTGAGATAATGGACTCAATGTGCCATATTGTACACCAAAATACACCAAAATAATGCATTATTCTAGAATTTTAAATAAAAACATAATTCTCTTTTTAATACAATAAAATTTCTCTGATAATCCCATAGCAGTTCAGTTAATCAGATCAGTTGCTCAGTCATGTCCGACTCTTTGCATCCCCACGGACTGCAGCACACCAGGCTTCCCTGTCCATCAGCAACACCCGGAGCTTGCTCAAACTCATGTCCATTGAATCAGTGATGCCATCCAAACATTTCATCCTCTGTCATCCCCTTCTCCTCCTGCCTTCAATTTTTCCCAGCATCCGGGTCTTTTCCAATGAGTCAGGTCTTTGCATCAGGTGGCCAAAGGATTGGAGTTTCAACTTTGGCATCAGTCCTTCCAAGGAATATTCAGGACTGATTTCCTTTAGGATTGCTTGTTTGATCTCCTTGCAGTCCAAGGGACTCTCAAGAGTCTTCTCCAACGCCACAGTTCAAAAGCATCAATTCTGTGGTGATCAGCCTTTTTTATAGTCCAACTCTCACATCCATACATGACTACTGGAAACACCATAGCCTTGAATAGATGGACATTTGCTGGCAAAGTAATGCCTCTGCTTTTTAGGTTGGTCATAGCTTTTCTTCCAAGGAGCAAGTGTCTTTTAATTTCATGGCTGCAGTCACCATCTGCACTGATTTTGGAGCCCAGAAAAATAAAGTCTGCCACTGTTTCCACTGTTTCCCCATCTATTTCCCATGAAGTGATGGGACCAGATGCCATGATCTTAGTTTTCTGAATGTTGAGTTTTAAGCCAACGTTTTCACTCTCCTCTTTCACTTTCATCAAGAGGCTCTATAGTTCTTCTTCACTTTCTGACATAAGGGTGGTGTCATCTGCCTGTCTAAGGTTATTGATATTTCTCCTGGCAATCTTGATTCCAGCTTGTGCTTCATCCAGCCCAGCATTTTACATGATGTACTCTGCCATATAAGCTAAATAAGCCGGGTGACAATATACAGCCTTGATGTACTCCTTTCCTAATTTGGAACCAGTCTATTGTTCCATGTCCAGTTCTAACTGTTGCTTCCTGACCTACATACAGATTTCTCAAGAGTCAGGTCAGGTGGTCTGGTATTCCCATCTCTTTCAGAATTTTCCACAGTTTTTTGTGATCCACACAGCTGTCTCTTATACACATCTTGAATAGCTACAAATGTCCAGTGACAGCACCAGAAGAGAGGACAGCTGGCCAGAATAGGATCTCTGAACGTAGTTCTTTTTTGCTGCTATTCATTTTCTTCTGTCTTTTGACTTGCAGCTTTGAGATAATCTAATAATAATAGCAATATTAGTATTACTGCTACTCTGTGTCAGGCGCAGTTCTAAGTACCATATATCAGTTAACCACTGGTTACTTTAATCCTCATAAAACCTTATGGATTAATTACCATTGTTATCACTATTCTATAGGAGAAAACAGAAATACAGTTAAGTAATTTAATCAAGGTCACACAGGCAGTAAATGGAGAAACAGAAATAAAAACTAGACTGTGCATTTCAAGTCATTATGCCTAGCCTCTGTGCCNAGGTGGTCTGGTATTCCCATCTCTTTCAGAATTTTCCACAGTTTTTTGTGATCCACACAGTCAAAGGCTTTGGCATAGTCAATAAAGCAGAAATAGATGTTTTTCTGAAACACTCTTGCTTTTTCTATGATCCAGTGGATGTTGGCAATTTGATTTCTGGTTCCTCTGCCTTTGTAAAACCAGCTTGAACATCTGGAAGTTCATGGTTTATGTATTGCTGAAGCCTGATTTGGAGAATTTTGAGCATTACTTTACTAGCATGTGAGATGAGTGTAATTGTGTGGTAGTTTGAACATTCTTTTGCATTGCCTTTCTTTGGGATTGGATTGGAATGGAAACTGACCTTTTCCAGTCCTGTGGCCACTGCTGAGTTTTCCAAATTTGTTGGCATATTGAGTGCAGCACTTTCACAGCATCATCTTTTAGGATATGAAAGAGCTCAACTGGAATTCCATCACCTCCACTAGTTTTGTTCGTAGTGATGCTTTCTAAGGTCCACTTGACTTCACATTCCAGGATGTCTGGCTCTAGGTCGGTGATCACACCATTGTGGTTATCTGGGTCATGAAGATCTTTTTTGTATTGCTCTTCTGTGTATTCCTGCCACCTCTTTTTAACACCTTCCACTTCTCTTAGGTCCATATGATAAAGGACAGCAGTTAATGTCAGAATCCTATAAAAGCAGTTAATCAGACATATTGTTCTTCAGAATGTGATCGCCTGTTGGGGTTTAGCTTATCCAGGTTATTTTCACTAGTGTCTCAAGAATTGTTGAGGCTGAAGCAAAAAGAATTATAGGGATTCTAGGAGAGCCACACTTTGATGGCTTTTTAAACCATTCTGGTAAATACTGCTAATAAAATATGCAGATTTTATTTCTGTGCTGACATAATTACTGTCAGACTCAGTAAACAACACAAAGTTTCTTTAAAAAACCCCTAACTTTACATCAAGTTAATTCTTTGAAGGATTCCCCCTTACCTTTCTGACGTATTTGTAGGCTGCATGCATTAGTGCTCAGTTGCTTCAGTCATGTCCAACTCTGGGACCCTATGGAATAAAGTCCACCAGGCTCCTCTGTCCATGGGATTCTCCAGGCAAGAATACTGGACTGGGCTGCCATGCCCTCCTCCAGGGAATCTTCCCAAAACAGGATCGAACACCTGTCTTCTATACCACAGGCGAAGTCTTTACTGCCGAGCCACCAGGGAAGTGCATATTTATAGGTTCAGTTCAGTTCAGTTCAGTCGCTCAGTCGTGTCCGACTCTTTGTGACCCCATGAATCGCAGCACACCAGGCCTCCCTGTCCATCACCAACTCCCGGAGTTCACTCAGACTCACTTCCATCGAGTCAGTGATGCCATCCAGCCATCTCATCCTCGGTCGTTCCCTTCTCCTCCTGCCCCCAATCCCTCCCCGCATCAGAGTCTTTTCCAGTGAGTCACCTCTTCGCATGAGGTGACCAAAGAACTGGAGTTTCAGCTTTAGCATCATTCCTTCCAAAGAAATCCCAGGGCTGATCTCCTTCAGAATGGACTGGTTGGATCTCCTTGCAGTCCAAGGGACTCTCAAGAGTCTTCTTAGTGACCCACAACTCAGTTTATACAGTCAAGACACTTATCCAGTAACCTTCCATGTAATGAAAATGGTTAAAAATGGCTCTAGAATTAGTAGGCTTGGGAGAAAATCCTGCTTCTGCCACGTACTTGCTCTGCAATCTTGGTATTTAGCTTAACTTTTCTGTGCCTAGTTTCCCCATCTGTAAAATGGGGATGGTAACAAGAGCACTTCCTTTTTTAGACTATTGAGAAGATTAGGAGTTAATTCACGGCAACCCACTCCAGTACTCTTGCCTGGAAAATCCCATGGATGGAGGAGCCTGGTAGGCTGCAGTCCATGGGGTCGCTAAGAGTCGGGCATGACTGAGCGATTTCACTTTCACTTTTCACTTTCATGCATTGGAGAAGGAAATGGCAACCCACTCCAGTATTCTTGCCTGGAGAATCCCAGGGACAGAGGAGCCTGGTGGGCTGCCGTCTATGGGGTCGCACAGAGTCGGACACGACTGAAGTGACTTAGCAGCAGCAGCAGCAGCAGGAGTTAATTCAGCCAAGGCACCTGAGACAATGCTTGGCCTATAACAGCAGAGCACAGAATTCTTCTGGATTAACTTTGATTTCCCAAGAGAAAAGGATTTCAAAATTATAAGACAGGGAATGATCAAAACTACATGCATCTGCTTCATCAAGTTTCACGGAGCAGAAGTGATTCTAGTTTAGGGAAGTGAGTTTCGTGAGTTTCCATTTCCATTTCATTCCTTAAATTATTCTACATGACTCCCTAGAAAGCAGGAGTGACCCAATCCAAATGACTGGCAAAGTCCCAACTTCTGGCCCTTGATGGAGCAGATTCTTCTTCAAGAAAATACCTTGTGCAGTTTAAGATTAGATATCTAGGAGTCAGTGATTTATTCATTTCTCCTTTGTCTAATGGAAAGGACAGAAATGAAATCTGAGGCTCTTATCCCCTCAAAAGAAAGCATTATTATATTTTTTTACAACTTTCAGACACCAACTAGAATACACTTTCTACTTTCCTATGACAATCAGTTGGTATGTAGTATTTTAAGATTAATGCTTACATTCTCCAGGAAACAGCATTCAACACTAGAAGTACACCTGTTTCCATAGGGACTTCTTTTTTTTTTAATATTTTTTACTTTATTGTGGTAAGAATATTAACATGAGCTCTACATTCTTAACCAATTTTAAGTGTATGTTATTAACTGAAGGGACGATGTTTTGTAGCAGATGTCTAGAGTTTTTTAACCTTAACTGAAACTTGATACCTGTTGATGGCTCCCCATCCTCTTCTCCTCCTGTCTCAAGTAACAATTTTAGTCTCTGATTTTATGAATTTGACTATTTTAAAATACTAAAATAAATAGAATCATGTGGTATTTGTCTTTCAGTAGTCTGGCTTATTTCACTTAGCAAAATGTCCTCAAGATCCATCCATGTTGCCATATCTTACAGAATTTCCTTCTTTTTAAAGGCTAAACAGTATTCCATCCCATGTGTATACCACATTTTTTCCATCCATTCATCAGCAGATGGACATTTAGGCTGTTTCCACACCTTAGTTATTGTGAATAGTGCTGCAATGAATATAGGAATGATACGTCTTTGAGATCTCAATTTAACTTATTTTGGATAAATACTCAGGACTGCTACATCACATGGTAGTTTTACTTTTAATTTTTTGAGAAACTCTCATACTTTTTTCCATAGCAGCTGTACCATTTTCTATCCCCACCAATAGTGTGAAAGAGTTTTAATTTCTCCACATCCTCAACAACTCTTGTCTTGCATGTATATATATATATGTGCATGCCATCCTAACAGACAAGAGGTAATGTTTCAGTATGGTTCTCATTTGTATCTCTCTGATGATTAGTGACATTGAGCACCTTTTCATATACGTGTTGTTCATTTCAGTGCACTCTTTGGAAAAGTGTTTATTCAAATTCTTAGCCCAGTTTTTAATTGGATTATTAGATTTTTGGTGTTGAGTTGTAGGAACTCTACATTTCCTGTATTTTGGAAATTAACCCTTTATCAGATATGTGGTTTGAAAATATTTTCTTCCATTATGAAGGTTGCCTTTTCATTATGTTGATTATTGTAGGATACCTTTTTGGTTTTATGTAGTCTCACTTATCTATTTTTATTTTTGTTGCATGTACTTTTGGTGTCACACTCATGAAATCATTGCAAAGACCAATGTATAAAGCTTTTCCCCTATGTGTTCTGTATGTGTTTTATAGTTTCAGTTATAATATTTAAGTCTTTAATACATTGGAGTTATTTTTTGTATATGGTGTAAGATAAGGGTCAAATTTTTTTTATGTAACACTATCCAGTTTCCCTGCTTCTTTGTTGAACAAGACTGTCCATTTCCCAAGAAGATTTCTTACAGACATCTTTGCAAGGACACTTTCATGGTAACTAAATAGAATATTGTTCTTTTGAATGTTTTCAGCCTTCAATTTCATTTAACATGTTTCCAAATAGCTTTGTTATTTAGAATTCTGTCCTCTTCTCACATCTAAAAAAACAGTACTCTTATCTGAGCAGATTCCCTTTACAAATATTTGTTGATTTCTATATACTGTAGCTTTTAGGCTATAAAAAGAATTTTATTTGTCTGGATTGAATCATAAATAAAGTTTCTAAAGTTATACAGAACTCAATAAAAGAGAACAGGAAACAGATTTTTAAGAAAGGCGCATTAAAACAGCTGCCCTCTGCATCTATATTCCCATGCCCTCAAGTCTGTGTCTGTTGATATGCAATCGGGATGGAATGGTTCATGTGGGAAAAGGAAGCCAACTATTTACCATGGTGCTGACAAACAATATGACATTGCTGGGGTAAGGGATGATTATAGGGAATGTTGCCCATTATCCACCCAAGCCATTTTGGCTTTTTCTTCTCAGCTAACATCTCCCGATTTGTTCAGTAGGGACCTTCACTAGGGATGAACCACAACTGATCTAAATCGCACATTCTAATCTCATTCCTCTGGGATGTGATTGATAATGGGCATGTGATATAGTTCAGCTAATGAGGTGTGGAGAAGCAAGAGAGAGCTCCTCCTGACTAAAAAGACAAAGTTCTGTGGAAAGGAAAGCTTAAACTTTCTTTTTTTCTGTCTGGAATATGGCTCTGGCTTTTGAGATGCAACCAATAATTTGTAATATGAACAAAAAGCCTGAGGATGAAAGCTACAGATGATGAAGCAGAAAAACAGAAAGGTCCGAGTTCCTTCAAACAGCTGTTTACTGAGCAGCTGTATCTACTCTGAGCAGCTGAATTTAACCTACTTCTGCTATTGGAATTTTTCTAATAGAAGAAAAACACTCCTCATTTTTTCAAGTACCTGAATCTAGGTTTGCTCCTTCTTGCAAACGGATGTCTGAAACAGGTGCACTCTCCTGAGGTTTTCTGTAAGTCCACTGCTAACATAGTGATATATTCATTGGGTTCCCTCCAGCATAGAAAAGTAGGCCCTGAGATGAGGATTCGGATGCAAGTAGTTCATTTTAGAGGTTAAAAAAAGGTAAAGTTAAGGAAGTGAAACACAGAAGGGAAGGCCACCAAGAAAGAGTGCATCATCAAGATAGCTACCACTGTGGGAAAACTCTATAGACCAATGGGAAACACATGCCTCGGGAGTTGTAAGGAAGCTGAGTTATTTATTCACCAACTCATCATTCATTAGTTGATGGCTCCTCCCAGGGAGAAGCCTGGGAGACTTAATTCCCTGGCAAACCTGTCTACCATGTAGGAAGCAAATTGGGCTTTAGCAATCAGAAAAAGTCCTCAGGAAAAGAAATGCAGGGACTGGTAGTTGGAAGTCCAGCTAGCATGCTCTGAATAACTAAGAGACATGGGTTAGACATCTGCTTCAAGTAATCAATCGCTGTTATAGACAACACATGTGTACAGTTAATGATTACATTCTCTGCGTTGGTCTCTAATAAGGGACATTTTAGAAGCACCGAACAGACAAACAGAGAAGGCGATGGCACCCCACTCCAGCACACTTGCCTGGAAAATCCCATGGACAGAGGAGCCCGGTAGGCTGCAGTCCATGGGGTTGCGAAGAGTTGAACATGACTGAGCGACTTCACTTTCACTTTTCACTTTCATGCATTGGAGAAGGAAATGGCAACCCACTCCAGTGTTCTTGCCTGGAGAATCCCAGGGATGGGGGAGCCTGGTGGGCTGCCGTCTATGGGGTCGCACAGAGTCGGACACAACTGAAGCAACTTAGCAGCAGCAGCAGCAGAACAGACAAAAATCTGCCTTTCTGCTGATACCAAATCTAGGTTAAGTCAAATTCTTCCTTTTCTGATAATTCCCCATTAATGTGCCTCAACTGAAAGTAATTTATTATTGTCTTCCTGTACTTAAGGCTGATAGTAAAATGGAAAAGGTATGTATTCAACATAACTTTTGCTTAAGACCTTGATTTACGTTGGCCTAGGTAGGGAAGAGGACTGAGATTTGAGTGACAGGTGAAGAACAAGATTCATCCTCCATCTGTACCCTGTATGATGTCCCCTCCATACCCTTCCATCTGGTTTCAGGAAGGACAATCCTTCTGTTTTAAAACTTTACTCTTTTGTCTTCTATCTCTCTACCTTTCCCCAATACATTTATAAAACTTGATTCTCCTGTCTCATAATTTCTACTCCATATTAAAAATAAAAACATGATGGTATGCGCTTATGTTTGATCAGACTGACATATTTCGGGGAAGTAGCATGATTGATTAAAAGTAGCACCAGAGTAGAAATTTTATGATATCTGAATTCTAATAACAAATTTACTAAGGAGTAATCTCAATGATCATGTGCAACTTGCTTACCTTCTCTAAGGTTCAGTTTTAGGATGAAGATCTAGGTTTGGCAAATCCAACTCTAAGGGCCCTTCAAACCCTGAAAGTCTAATTCTTCAGTTGACTTGGAGCCTGGCTGCCTCTGCCTATATTGAGTCTATTTTATTGCTTATATTAGATTGTGTCTCTGTGTGTACTCAGTCACTTAGTCAAGATTATTCCCTCCTAAAAAGGTTCTCTGTAGAAATGGACTGACTGGAGAGTAGAGTATAAAGTATTCCATGGTTTTTAGAAGACCAAACTGAAGAAATACTTTCTTAAAGTTTAATTCCTACTGCCTGTCATTCAACCACTATAGTTTTATTTTTCCACACTGCAAAGGCTTTGACAATTTTACTAAGTATATCAGAGAAGTAAGCTTACTCGTTAATGAACAAATACCTTATCAATAGACATTGTAACAGAAGAAGGTAGGGGCAGGGAGAGTGAAGACAGATAAGGGAATGGAGGAATATGAAGATGAAGAAAGAGAAATAAATAATGAGGCTAGTGGGGAAAACAGAGGATATAGAAATACAAACTTTGCTTAGTTTATCTTATTTTCTCCCTGATACCTCCTTTATACAATGGCCAGCAGGGTCCCAAGCCATGTTTTGTTTTTGCTGTTGTTATTTAGTCACTAAGTCTTGTCTGACTCTTTGCGACCCCATGGATTGCACACCAGGCTTCCCTGTCCTTCACTATCTCCTGGAGTTTGCTCAAACTCATGTCCATTGAGTCGGTGATGCCATCCAACTATGTTATCCTCTGTTACCCCTCTCCTCCTGTTCTCAGTCTTTCCCAGTGATGCATCAGGGTCTTTTCCAATGAGTCGGCTCTTCGCATCAAGTGGCCAAAGTATTGGAGCTTCAGCATCAGTCCTTCCAAGGAATATTCAAGGTTGATTTTGTTTAGGATGGACTAGTTTGATCTCCTTGCTGTCCAAGGCACTTTCGAGAATCTTCTTCAGCACCAAAATTCAAAAGCCTCAATTTTTCAGTGCTCAGCCTTCTTTATGGTCCAACTCTCAAATCTGTACAGGACAATCTGCATTTTAGAAATCCATTACCAAAAATTAATAGTAAATAAGCAAACTCTTAAAAAATACAACTTTCAGTGAAATTTATACACTTATTAGTTTAAAAGTTATTAGCAAGTTCTCTCCTTTGCTTATGTAACTCCTGCCATTTTATATCTAAATTAATTATATGTGCTTCAAAGGAGAATAACCTATTTAGAGCTACCCAGCCATTACTACACAATCAGACCACAACTATGCAAATTGTCACTCAGAAAGAAAAGAAATGTTGTCTTATCTGTGCAATTTATCACCCAAATAGCTGTTTGAAACTCCCTTGTCTCACAGCTAGGGCAGAAGTTAATCCACCCAACAAGCCAAATATCGTTTTCCTTAAAAGGTCTGCTTGATTCTCTCCTAACAGAGACCACATGTTTGTATCAAGCCACCAACAGTGACCTTGATATTTTTCCAGAAGGATCACATTTGAACATGATATAAGGAATTAGCTCAAAAATTGGTGGTAAATCTATGGCCTTCCAGACTACTCTGTCTGCATCGAAAAGAATCACATCTCTTGGATCCAGGTTCTTTTTGTGCAGTTGTTGTAAATTTTTAGTTGATTCTCTGTTCCTCAACCATAGCCTGAAATCTTAGAAACATTTGCTAATGCTTCTAACAGGGCCACTAGCTAGCAGGACCACTAGCTCTTGAGGAATATGTCTGTCTCCTGAACAGCGCCCACATCTGGATTCTTTACACTAACGCAAGAGGCAGGTGAAGACAGAGGAAGAGTAGGGCCCCCTCTATCCAGGAAAGGAAGCCCCACCCTGACGAAGCTGGATTTACTATGAGACTGAAGTTTCAGGGATTTCTCACTTGGACGAAGCTGGATTTACTATGAGACTGAAGTTTCAGGGATTTCTCACTTGGACGAAGCTGGATTTACTATGAGACTGAAGTTTCAGGGATTTCTCACTTGCTTTGACCTCTGTTAAATAAATATTCATTCTCTTATATGTCTATGTTCATTATATTTTTGCAATTTTTTCCCAAAAGAAATAATATAAACTTAGGGATCCACAAACTTGGTTTCACCTTTCCTACTAGGAAATCCTAGCAAATCTGAATGTCTTTGCCACTGACTACCTGATTCTTGAGTTCTAATTTCTACATTGCAATGTGGAAATAGGAAGTCATAGAAGGAGCTGAGTCGTACAATTATCTGGTGCACTTTATTAACAGTGATGACTGATGTGGATAATTGACAATCTAGGAAACGTTTAATATTTAACAAAAAATTTCCTTATACCTATCCATTTTGTCTATATGGAAGAGGTTTTGAAAGAAGAGTACTGGGAAAGAAACATTTTTAAAGTTATTCTATCCCATTTTAAGTCAATAAACTTGAGAAGTCAAATTTGCAGAGACTGGCAGTATTTTTTAAAATATTAATCTCCTCAGTTCAGTTCAGTTCAGTCACTCAGTCGTGTTCAACTCACTGATTCCGACCCATGAATCACAGCACACCAGGCCTCCCTGTCCATCACCAACTCCCAGAGTTCACTCAGACTCACGTCCATTGAGTTGGTGATGCCATCCAGCCATCTCATCCTCTGTTGACCCCTTCTCCTCCTGTCCCCAATCCCTCCCAGCATCAGTCTTTTCCAATGAGTCAACCCTTTGCATGAGGTGGCCAAAGTACTGGAGTTTCAGCTTTAGCATCATTCCTTCCAAAGAAATCCCAGGGCTGATCTCCTTCAGAATGGACTGGCTGGATCTCCTTGCAGTTCAAGGGACTCTCAAGACTCTCAAGTGTCTTCTCCAACACCACAGTTCAAAAGCATCAATTCTTTGGCGCTCAGCCTTCTTCACATTCCAACTCTCACATCCATACATGACTACTGGAAACACCATAGCCTTAACTAGACAAACCTTTGTTGGCAAAGTAATGTCTCTGCTTTTGAATATACTATCTAGGTTGGTCATAACTTTCCTTCCAAGGAGTAAGCGTCTTCTAATTTCATGGCTGCAGTCACCATCTGCAGTGATTTTGGAGCACCCTCCCAAAAGTCTGACACTGTTTCCACTGTTTCCCCATCTATTTGCCATAAAGTGATGGGACCAGATGCCATGATCTTTGTTTTCTGAATGTTGAGCTTTAAGACAACTTTTTCACTCTCCTCTTTCACTTTCATCAAGAGGCTTTTTAGTTCCTCTTCACTTNCTGGCTCTAGATTAGTGATCACATCCTCATGATTATCTGGGTTGTGAAGATCTTTTCTGTACAGTTCTTCTGTGTATTCTTACTACCTCTTCTTAATATCTTCTGCTTCTGTTAGGTCCATACCATTTCTATCCTTTATCGAGTCCATCTTTGCATGAAATGTTCCCTTGGTTTCCCCAATTCTCTTGAAGAGATCTCTAGTCTTTCTCATTCTGTTGTTTTCCTCTATCTCTTTGCATTGATTGCTGAAGAAGGCTTTCTTATCTCTTCTTGCTATTCTTTGGAACTCTGCATTCAGATGCTTATAACCTCCAATTAAAATAAATAAATTTATATTTTTTTAAAAATCCAGAAAGCATAAAACCAAAACAAATATTACATGGGTATTATAAATTGTGGTCTTGGGGGGATAAAAGAGTAAGGCACTACTGTTTAATGGATATGGAGTTTCGTTTTCGCAAGATGAAGAGCTGTAGTGATGGCTGCACAGCAGTGTGAATCTACTTAGTGCCAGTGAACTTAAAAGCTCTTAAAGATGTAGAACGTATGTGCTGAGTTTCTCAGGTGGTGCTAGTGGCAAAGAACCCACTTTCCAATACGGGAGACGTAAGAGACACCGGTTTGATCCGTGGGTTGGCAAGCTTCCACGGAGAAAGGAATAGCAACCCACTGCAGGACTTTTGCCTGGAAAATTCCCATGGACAGAGGAGCCTGGCAGGCTACAGTCTATAGGGTTGCAAAGAGTCAGACACAGCTGAAGCAACTCAGCATCAACCACGCATGTTGTATGTACCTTAACCCAAAATTTTGAAATGTTCATTCTTTGAAATTTTTGAACTCCAGGGAAATAGGACTAATTACTAAGAGTCTTGTTCCATAAGGTAGCTCTTTACATTTGCCTGTATAGTTACAATGGACTTTGATTTAAAAAACTTCAATGACCTGGAAACATGCTCATGATGTAACATGAAAGAAGGTGGGGGAAGCAAGATACAAAACCATAGAAAATAATAGCACAGATTTTTTTTCCTTAAAAATTAGTGCAAGCACTTGATAGAAGTTGGGGGGAAAGGCACCAAAATAATAGTGGTTAGTTCTTGATCAAGGGTCAGCAAAAATGTTCTCTAAAAGGCTAGATGGTAAATATTTTAGGCTTCACGGCACACAAAAGGTCTCAGCTGCATGTTCCTCTTTGCAGGCACACAAGGTGAAGGTGTTTACAACCCTTTAAAAATGTAAAAAACACTCAGCTCACGGGCATACAAAAACAGGCCTTAGGCAGGATTCAACTCTGACTGACTCCTCTAAAATGTCAGAGGTTTGGGTAATCTTAATTTTCTTCTGTTTTTTTCTACATTCTCAAAATATTACACTATGGACACACAGTACATTTCTATAACAGAAAAATAAAACAGCAATATGTCATGATTTTAAAGATCTCCTCGTATTCTGTGTTGTAGTATTTTTTTCTCCTGAGCAGCTCATAAAATTAGAAGAGTATGACTATTATCTGTTATTCTCAAGGAAACTACTCGAGGTCTGAAAGCCTCTTCCAAGAAGATGGACAATACTAAGGGAGAAGAAAATTACACATTCAGACAGAATCTATAGTGAGACTCCCTTTTGTTAATTTTATTTGTTTGCCTCTTGCGATTCTATGAGGAAAAGGAAAGACGGTTAGATGTCACCTTTGAAGTGAGGCTGTGATGTAACCAAGAGACTTCAAGTTCTGCCTGGAAGATCTCTCCCTCTGAAATAATAATGCCACCATGTCCGCAGGGCTTAGTTACGGGTAGTGGACCAGATTCCTGGTGTTTGCCTATGGGAAGGAAGCCATGTGAGGTCAAGAACCCTGGACTATGACTAGGCATGAGTTCTTTCATTGGCAGAGGAATAAAAGCAATGGGCATAACATCTGATTTCAGCTTAGCCTTGCCTTTCACAATAAAAAATGGTCAAGGAAGTAAGCCAGAAAAACAAACAGTTCTCCATCTACGGGGTCATGAAAATGTTCTTTCATTGTGATCAGAATACAGGAAGTCAGTTTTACTTCAGAGAGGGGCATCATCTCTAATTCTGAAAATCTCTTGCAAGTCAAGGTTCATACTGTCTCCATCCACAAAGAAGGTATTGATATTAGATTATAAGTAACACAAGCCTAGTTCATGTTTTCTTATATTCCTTAATCTCCCCCTCTAAACTTAGGATTTTCCTCAAAAATTTGCTTGCTTTCCTTCATTTTCTATTCTCAATCCTTATTTTCTACTCTTTCTAATTATTCCAATACAAGTAATTCTTGTATCCTGGAACTGAAATTCTTATGTTTGCCAACCAAGTTTTACAGAAGAGTATTCCTGAATATCTGAGTTCCATGAAAGGAAAATGTGACAGGGATGGAATTCTTTATTTGAGACCCCTTGGGAACATGGGAGTGGCTTCATGGCGACGCTAACCAAATGGAGTCAGAACCTTTCTATATTTCCTCTGCAGCAGCACAAGATTTAGTTACAGCTAAGAGGAAGGAGCCACTTGACTCAGAAGATAACTAAGCATTTTACTCACAGGTTCACAGACCCTTTGTAATCACAAATAATAATCATCATAAACAAATAATAGAGAAGGTACTTATCTAGCATACCAGGTTTGTGGAGTTATGGCTTGGTAATTAATTCTTATTTTTCAAGGTGTCAACAAGTCCAAGCTCGCTCTGCTCACTGCATGACAGGCCAATGAATCTGAGAGACGAGGGGTTGAGGCAAGGAAGAGACGTTAATCGGGGAGCTCACTGACTAAAAAGATGGCAGGGTAGCACCTCAAAATAACCATCTTATCAGGGTCTGGATGCCAGGTTCTTTTAGAGATCAGAGATGGGGCGAGATGAAGAAACAAAGTAAAAAGGCCATCTACAGGTGGACAGGGTTCTGAACAAGGCACTTTAGAGTCAAGCAGAGGGGCAGGGTTCTCTGAGGCAGGCCATTCTGTACAATTATAAAAACAAAAGTAGTGAAAAGCAAGTCAAAGAAACGGTTCCAACACGGAGTCAGAACTGGCTTCTTCTCTGCAACAAAGGGAGATAAGGAGAACCACCTGACATAGCTTCCACACCACCCCTGCTATGGTCTGAATGTTTCTGCTCCCCCGCAGTTCATGTGCTGACATCCTGTTCCTCAATGTAATGGTACTGGGAAATGGGATTTGCGGAGGTACTTTTGTCATGAGGGGAGAATCCTCATGAATGAAATCTACCTTATGAAATAAGCCCCAGAGAGATTCTTACCCTTTCCCACCATGTGAGAAATTCCTACCCTTTTTATGCTTAGTGAGAAGTCACCAGCTATAAACTAGAAAGCAGGCCTTCATCAGAACTTAAGCCTCCTGGCACTTTAATCTTGGACGTTCCAGCTTCCAGAACTGTGAGAAATAATTTCTGTTGTTTCTAAGTCACCCCATCTGTTGTATTTCCTTGCAGGAACCCAAATAGATTCAGACAATGACCTTGTGTGCTTTGGTTGCACATGATCTGCCCTGAGGGAAAAAAAATCACTTTTGGAAATGCTGCTGCAATCAGGGACTCTGAAGAGAACTGTATTAATCTATATTAACTAATGTATTAATTGTATTAATAGCTGCCATCCAAAGATGTTCTAATCTGTATTCCTCCTTGACCATTCTACCCATTCTATTAAAATAAACTCATAATGCTTTTAAAACAGCCTGTTCTTGGCCTTGTGCTAAGAGAACATTCCCTCTTGCCACTGCTCTTAAAAAGAGAGGGAGAGGAGGCAGTGTTGGAGGTGAACTTCAGCAAATGAATCAGAAGTGCCTGTGCTCCAGGAATCATGGGGCCCGGAAGGCTCCAGAGCACTGGGAACAGTCGAAGTGCAGTCGAATGGGCTGTACTAAGGAGTTTTACAGGCTCATTCACAATTTGGAAGTCATTATCTCAAGCTCATCTCTGTTGTCAACTCATTAAGTAGAAACCTCCTTCCCTGTAGTCCCTGTTTTTTTTCACTGTGCTTTAAAGCTTTGAAAGGGAAGTCAGTTTTGCCAGAGACAGATACACCTACAGAATACACAGTGCCTTATTGCTCTTCTTTTCAATTAATCTTCCCTGTGCTGGCCTAGTGGGACCATTCTCTGGCGATGTTCCAGAGGACTCTGAGACTGACTCCCATCCACCTGTCATTGCTTCTTGGTGGTTTCACCCTCTGTTTTCCCCGGCAGCAGCAGCTCTATTAATTGAAGTCGCTTGTTTGGTGGCATGTCCTCTCTTCCCAAAGAGGAGCTGAAACTTCACGTGCTGCTCTGTTGCCAGCTCACCACTGTCTGCGCTTGCACTTGACTACAGAAGAGGAGGACAATGTCAGTCTGAATCCAAATTGATCTTCTGGGGGTCTGCAGAAACTGCAACTGCAGCAAGTGCATACATGTTTTCACATCATAAGTGTGCCTTAATTTAAACAAACTGAAGTGTGGAAAAGTATAATTTAGGAAACGGAAAAATCTGAGATGATGGTTCTTAGAAGCATAATTTTTTAGATAAAAGCAAACTTGGAAGCCACTTAATTCAACCCTTTATTGAATGCATGATTCCTTCCTATAATAAAATCACCTATAAGTGGCTCTCATGATAATATTTGGAGCATTCAGTGATAAGCATGTTCGCTCAAGAAGTAGTTCATGCCATTTTCAGAGAGATAATAAAATTTCTCCCATATATTCAGCCAAAATCTATTCCCTTATTTAACTTCTTTACTTGAATATTCATACCTTCAACTATAAAAAATTCAATTTCCTACCCCAAACTTCAACTATTTTTAGACAGCTATAATAATCCATAAGTACTCTTTTCTCCAAGCAAGATATCCTCAGTATTTCCAACCTTTCCTTATACCATCATGATGTCTAGATATTTCCTTCCTTCCTTACTGGTTGCTTCTTTCTTCTTTGACAAAATTGCCTCTCCTAAAGGTGTGGATCCCAGAACTGAACCAGTAAGCTTAATGCTGAGTGTAGAAGGAATTTATCATATCCCATAAAAGACAGAAAATATTAAAATATATGAACAGCATGTCCTTCCCTAGTAATAATACTTAAAATGTAAATGGATTAAACTCCCCATTCAAAAGACATAGAGTGGCTGAATGAATTTTTAAAAATCAATACATTGTCTATAAGAGATTCTCTTTAGATTTAAGAACATACATAGACTGAAAGGAGGGGAAAATATCCCATGTAAACACTAACCAAAAGAGTAGAGACAGTCATACTTACATCAGACAAAATAAATTTTAAGTCAAAAGCCATCACAAGAGACAAAAAAATACATTGCATGATAACAAAAGAGTCAAATTACCAAGTAGATATAAAGCAAATACTGACAAATTGAAAAGAAAAATAGATAGTAACAAAATAGTAGGAGATTTAAATACCTTGATTTCAATAATGGCTAGAAATCCAAACAGAAGATCAAAAAAGACATTAGAAAACATCTTAATGCAAGTAAAAAGAAAAACCCACAACATAACAAAATTTATGGGATCAGCAAAAGCAGTACTATGAGGGAATTTTACAGCAATAAATACATTGAAAAAGTAGACATCTCAAATAAATAACCTAAATCTACATCTCAAGGAACTAGAAAAAGAACCAAGTAAACCTAAAATGAGCAGAAAAAAGGAAATAATATAGATTAGAGCAGAAATGCATGAAACAGTAAGTAGAAAAAACAATGAGTTTTTTTTTTTAAGGTCAACAAAATTGACATAATTTTAGCTAAACTAACTATAAATAAAAGAAGAAGACTCAAACAAATAAAATCAGAAAGGAAAACAGGAGACATTTTATTTTGGCTTAGGGACCAAATGTCTCATGGAACCAAATGTCTTATGGATGTTTTGAACAGGACTAAATGTCAGCTAGCCAAGAATAAACACCAATCCTTCTTAAACTCTTCAAAAAAAAGAAGAAGGGAGGAAATACTTTCAATGGCATTTTATGAGACCAGCATTACTCTTAATACTAAAAGCCAGATGATACTATAAGAGAAGAAAACTACAAATCAATATCCCGGATAAATACAGATGCAAAAATCCTCAACAAAATACTAGCAACAATTGAATTCAGTAGCACTTTTTAGTGAGGATAATATAACATGAACAAGTGAGATTTATCCTGGGATGCAAAGATAGTCAACATATAAAAACCAATCAATAAGATACACCACACTAGCAAAACAAAGCTTAAAAATCACAACATACCTCAATACATATTAAAAAAGCATTTGACTTATTCAACACCACTTCATTATATTAACCAGTTTGGGCTCCAAAATCACTGCAGATGGTGATTGCACACATGAAATTAAAAGACGCTTACTCCTTGGAAGGAAAGTTATGACCAACCTAGAGGGCATATTAAAAAGCAGAGACATTACTTTGCCAACAAAGGTCTGTCTAGTCAAGGCTATGGTTTTTCCAGTGGTCATGTATGGATGTGAGAGTTGGACTGTGAAGAAAGCTGAGTGCCGAAGTATTGATGCTTTTGAACTGTGGTGTTGGAGAAGACTCTTCAGAGTCCCTTGGACTGCAAGGAGATCCAACCAGTCCATCCTAAAGGAGATCAGCCCTGGGATTTCTTTGGAAGGAATGATGCTAAAGCTGAAACTCCAGTACTTTGGCCACCTCATGCGAAGAGTTGACTCCTTGGAAAAGACTCTGATGCTGGGAAGGATTGGGGGCGGGAGGAGAAGGGGACGACCGAGGATGAGATGGCTGGATGGCATCATCAACTCGATGGACATGAGTTTGTTTTTTTTGTTTGTTTGTTTTTACTTTATTTTACTTTACAGTACTGTATTGGTTTTGGCATACATGGACATGAGTTTGGATGAACTCCGGGAGTTGATGATGGACAGGGAGGCCTGGTGTGATGTGATTCACGGGGTCGCAAAGANAAGCTGAAACTCCAGTACTTTGGCCACCTCATGCGAAGAGTTGACTCCTTGGAAAAGACTCTGATGCTGGGAAGGATTGGGGGCGGGAGGAGAAGGGGACGACCGAGGATGAGATGGCTGGATGGCATCATCAACTCGATGGACATGAGTTTGTTTTTTTTGTTTGTTTGTTTTTACTTTATTTTACTTTACAGTACTGTATTGGTTTTGGCATACATGGACATGAGTTTGGATGAACTCCGGGAGTTGATGATGGACAGGGAGGCCTGGTGTGATGTGATTCACGGGGTCGCAAAGAGTCGGACACGACTGAGTGACTGAACTGAACTGAAAAAAACTATGGATAGCTGGAAATTGTTCAGTTGCTAAGTTGTGTCTGACTCTTTGCAACCTCATGGACTGCAGTACACCAGGCTTCTTTGTCCTTCACTATATCCCTGAGTTTGCTCAAACTCATGTCCATTGAGTCAGTGATGCCATCCAACCGTCTCATCCTCTGTCACACCCTTCTCTTCCTGCCCTCAATCTTTCCCAGCATCATGATCTTTTAAAATAAGTCACTTCTTCGAATATGGACTTCCCTGGTGGCTCAGATGGTAAAGTGTCTGTCTACAATGTGGGAGACCTGGGTTTGATCCCTGGGTTGGGCAGATTCCCTGGAGAAGGCAATGGCAACCCACTCCAGTACTCTTGCCTAGAAAATCGCATGGACGGAGGAGCTAGGTGCAGGCTATTGTCCATGAGGTCGCAACGAGTCAGATAGGACTGAGCGATTTCACTTCACTTCGAATCAGGTAGCCAAAGTATTAGGGATAAGCTTCAGCATCAGTCCTTTCAATGAATATTCAAGGTTGATTTCCTTTAGGACTGACTTGTTTCATCTCCTTGCAGTCCAAGGTACCCTCAAGAGTCTTCTCCAGCATGACCATTTGAAAGCATCAAATCTTTGGCACTTAGCCTTCTTTATGATCCAACCCTCGTATCTGTACATGACTATTGGAAAAATCATAGCTTTGACTACATGGACCTTTGTCGGCAAAGTAATGTCTCTACTTCTTAATATGCTCTCTAAGTTTGTCATTGCTTTTCTTCCAAGGAGCAAGTGTCTTTTAATCTCATGGCTGCAATTGCTGTCTGCAGTGATTTTGGAGTCCAAGAAAATGAAATCTGTCACTGCTTCCAGTTTTTACCCTTCTTTTTGCCATGAAATGATGAAACTGGATGCCATGATCTTCTTTTTCTGAATGTTAAGCTTTAAGTTTGCTGTTTCACTCTGTTCTTTCACCCTCATCATGGGGCTCTTTATTTCCTCTTTGCTTTCTGCCATTAGAGTGTTATCACCCATCCACATATCTGAGATTATTGATATTTCTCCCAGCAATCTTGATTCTAGCTTTTGATTCATGCAGTCCAGCATTTTGCAAGATGCACTCTGCATATAAATTAAATAAGCAGGGTGACAATATACAGCCTAGCCATATTCCTTTCTCAGGAAATAACCTCAACATAAAAAGTGCAATATATAAATAGTCCATAGCCATCATATTCAGATGAAAAACTGAAAGATTTTTGAGACAAGGATGCCCACTCCAGTCACTTCTATTCAAAATAGTCCTGAAAGGTCTAGTCAGAACTGTTAGGCAAGAAAAAGAAAATAAAAGGCCTCCAAATGAAAAGGGAGAAGTAAAATTATGTCTGTTCACAGATGATACAATCTTACATATTTTCTTGTTGTTTAGTCACTAAATTGTGTCTGATTCTTTTGCAACCCCATAAACTGTAGCTCACTAGGCTCCTCTGTCGATGGGATTTCCCAGGCAAGAATACTTCAGTGGGTTGCCATTTCCTTCTCTAGGGATCTTCCTGACTCAGGAATCGAACTCTCATCTCCTGCATTGGGAGGCAGATTCTTCACCACTGCGTCAACAGGGAAGCCCAGTCTTACATACAGAAAACTCTATGATAGGAAATAGGCCCTTGCTGCTGCTGCTGCTGCTAAGTCGCTTCAGTCATGCCCGACTCCATGCGACCCCATAGGCGGCAGCCCACCAGGCTCCCCTGTCCCTGGGATTCTCCCTTTACCAGACACCAAATCTGCCAGCGCCCTGATCCTGGACTTCTAAACCTCCAGAATTGTGAGAAATAAATATTTGTTAATTAAACCATCCAATCTATGGTATTTCAGTTATAGCACTTCTAACTGATGAAGACACCCAGTATACAAAAAACAAAAAATAACAAGTGTTGACAAGTATATGGAGAAACTGGAACCCTTATTCACTGTTGGTGGCAATGTAAGATGATACGGCTACTACAGAAATCAATATGGAAATTTTTATGAAGAATAGAACTGGGAATTCCTTGGTGGTCCAGTGGTCCAGATTCTGCACCTCCACTGCAGGTGGCAGGGATTTGATCCCTGATCAGGGAACTGAGATTCCTCATGCAGTGCACTGTGGCCAAAAAGAAGAAATAGGACTATCATATGATCCAGCCATCCCACTTCTGAGTACATATCTAAAAACACTGAACTCAGTATCTTGAAAAGATATTTGCACTCCCATGATCATTGCAGCACTATTCATAACAGCCAAGCAACACAAATGTTCATTGACAGACAAATGGATAAATAAAATGCAATATATACATACAATGGATTGTTACTCAGCCATAAAAAAAGGAGGAAATCCTGTCATATGCTACAACAGTGATGAACATTGAAGACATTATGCTAAGTGAAAGAAGTCATTTCACAGAAGACAAACACTGCATGATTCAACTACCTGAAGTAGTCAGGCTTACTGAACTAGAAAGTAGAATGGTGGTTGAAAGGAGCTGGGGGAGGAGCAAATAGGGAGTTGTTAAATGGGTAAAAGTTTCAGTCATGCAAGATGAAAAGTTCTAGAGAACTGCTTTACACCATCATGTCTATAGTTAACAATACCCAGAAAACTTAAAATTTGTGAAGAAGGTAAAGCTCATGTTATGTGTTTCTTTAACCACAGTAACAATAATTTTTGAAAGCTGACCTTGCAGGCATTCTACGGATATCAATATCTTTGGCAAACAGAGAAACCTGTACAAGGAAAAACAGAACTACCCAAGTTTATGGATATACCAGACTTTGCAAATAATCATGCCATTCAGCAGCCCATTCATGGTCTTTAGAGTATCTAATAGCTTTGTAAAAGTGTTCATGGGTGAAAAAGAAGGAAGCACATACAGTCCAGCTGTCTCAAGAGACCCTTCAGCTTCCAGGAATGAAGTCACACATTCACAGCTGCTTCCTGTTTTTTCAAACACCTTCCCCACCTTCTGCACATCAAGCAAGCATGCTGCAAAACGTGAGCCCAACAGGAAGCTGCCTGCAAATTCAGGTAGCTTTTCTGCATCTAAAAGAGGTCTTGAAGATACCTTCAGAGAAATGCCAGCAAAAGTTGTAGTCATTTGGGGAAGAATGAGTCTGGAAAACAAATACACAGTGGACTAGCACCAAGAGGGTAAGAACATTCTTCTGTGCAAATGCTCTCTGCAAGTTACATTTTAAACAAATAAATTTGTTTTCCTTTAGGTTTTTGGCTCCTGTGGGTGAAATTAGGAAAACTCCCTGTAGGGAGTGGGGAGTGTCTGTCATTTCTCTGATGGAAGGGAGGGAGAAGTAGGAGGAACGCTGTGGTGGAGAGAAGGAAGAAGGCCTTCATGGCCAGAAAACCCCAACTGAGCTCAGGGGAAGGATCCCTTGAAGGATTTTTCTGTTTCAGGAAGTTCACAAACGTTTCCTGGGATTTCAGAACCACCACCTTGAAATATGCACGTAGAGCTGATTAGATTGCATAGTGTTCACAGTAAGCTTTGATAGAGCAATTCTGGAGAATGTCATCTTAACATGGTCACAGGTAGACTAGCTGGACTGAGAATGCAGGCTCTATACTCAGCTTTCAGATAGATTCAGTGAAGTAGTTCAAAGTGATGAGTGCCAGGCCTCATATAGGGGCTGACTAATCTTGGGTAATGGATCGATTTTTTTGATATAATTAAAATTCAAAATGCAGGAAATTGGTAACTTCTGGTAGCAATACTTGTTCAGCTCCCAGGATGTGTTCTTACAGTTTGCTTTTGTTTGGTTCCTTTGTTTTTCAATCCATACTGCCAAATTAGGTTAAACTGTAAAAAATGCTTTTATTAAATTGACTTTGATTTTTTTTTTCTGAAATGAAATTAAAATCAATAACCACAAAGGTAAGCTTCTTCCAGTTAATTGGCTAAAGGGTTAGATAGAATTTTCTTCTGTTGGGATACAAACCACTATCTGTAATCTATACTGGTCAAAACTGGTCCATGTATGTCTTAAAGAAGACCACCCTTAACAGTGAGTTAAAGGAAAAGAACTATATAACAAACAAAAATTATCTAATACATTTTATTTGGAAAACTTTATACATCTAAGAGTTTGAAAAAAAAATCTGATTTTTTTAACTGTAAAATCTGTTCTACACAATAATTTCTTTCTCTTCCAGCTGACTCATGTAGCTTGGTAGAGCGCCATGTCACTGTAGGTGAATATCTACTGAGGATCTCACCATGTAAATGCTATAGATTTCAAAAGTTCTTGTCTTGAGGAACCTGACGTCCTCTCAGGGCATAGATGTAACAGTAGAAAAATTACCAAATAATGACAAAGGCAGGCTGGATTCTAGTCTTGGTTGTCCCATCTAGGTTTCAATTCTCTCATTAGCAAAATGAGGGAGTTGAATTACGTATTTACTGAAACCCCTTCTAGCTTTAAAATGTACTGCTTCTTAGGTTAAAAACAAAACCTGGAATAAAATAGGTCGTGTGCTAAGTGTCAGATGAGTTGTAATAATGGGTCTGAGAAGGAAGACACTGTATTGGGCTGGAATAGCTGGGAAGAGCCCTGCAGGATTGAGAACACGGATTGGGTCTGGAAAATGGACAGACCCTTTGAAGGCAGAGGAGTGGAGCAGGAGTTCACAGGCTCACTCAGGAGAGTGGGGATGCTTGAATGTGGCTAAATTAACACCGACCCCCAGATTCACCTCGGAGTGCTAGAAAAAATCCTCTTTCTTGCTGCTCTGACATTGTCCACCATTCTCTTTATCCTCACATTCTTGTTGCTCTTCCCTTTACTGTATGATAACATCCTACATCCTGCATTTTTTGAGGATTTGATGTTAGCTGATAAATACTCCCTCAATTTTCCCTACCAAGTACTTCATCTCAAATTATTCTATATCTTCACTGAGGTACCTACATAGCTTGCATTTAAAAGGTGTTTATTATGAGCTTGGTCCTTACATGTATGAGATCACTTAATCTTTTCAACAACTTTATGAGGTAAATACTATCAACTCTGTTTTACAGATGAATAAGATGTGTGCCCAAGATCACTCAGCCAGTAAAGAACAAAACAGTAAAGAACAAAAACACGGATTTAAATTTAGGTAGTTTCATACAAATGGCCAACAAACACATGAAAAGCTCTACATCATTAATTATTAGAGAAATGAAAATCAAAGCCACAATGAGGTATTGCCTCATGCTGGTTAGAATGACCATCATCAAAAAAAATCTACAAACAATAAATACTGTAGAGTGTGTGGAGAAAAGGGAACCCTCTTACACTCTTGGTGGGAATGTAAATTAACACAGAAACTATAGAGAACAGTATGGAGGTTCCTTAAAAAACTAAAAACAGAACTACCGTATGACCAAGCTATCCCACTACCAGGCATATACCCAGAGAAAACCATAATTCAAAAAGATATACACTCCAACATAATCTGCAGCATACTTAAAAAATAGCCAAGACATGGAAGCAACCTAAATGTCCATCAATAGAGGAAGGGATAAAGAAAATGTGGTACCTAGACACAATGGAATATTACTCAGCTATAAAAAGTAATGAAACTGCATCATTTGCTGAGACATGGATGGGCTTAGAAACTGTCTACAGAGTGAAGTCAGAAAGAGAAAAACAAATATCATATATTAAATGCATATATATAGAATAGAGAAAAACGGTATAGATGGTCTTATTTGCAAAGCAGAAATAGACACACAGACATAGAGAACAAACATATGGATACTAGGGGAAAGGCAGTGGCAGGGGGACAGAGATGGGTAGGATGAATTAAGAGATTAGGACTGACATATATACGCTGCTGCTGCTGCTGCTGCTAAGTCACTTCAGTTGTGTCCGACTCTGTGTGACCCCATAGATGGCAGCCCACCAGGCTAAAATAGATAACTAACGAGAACCTACTGCATATCACAGGGAACTCAGTTCTCTGCAGTGACCTAAATGGGAAGGCAATCAAAAAAAGAGAAGATATATGTATACATATGACCGATTCACTTTGCTGTACAGCAGAAACTGACACAGCAATGTAAATAACTATACTCTGACAAAAATAAACATTTAGTTAGTCTCAGTTCAGAGTCTGCATTCTTTCCCTGATCCTGAAGAGAAGTGGGGGAAGGAGTGTGTGTGTGTGTGTGTGTGTGTGTGTGTGTGTGTGTGTGTGAGCGTGTGCGCACATGCAAGCATGTGTGCATGTATATGGAGGCAAGGGGATTTGAACATAGTTCTGTATACATTATTTGACATTCAGTACTAATCTACCCCTTCTACCTCTGAGTTCTATCCTATCCTTATTCACCTATTCAAGAACCTTGTATCAGTTAGCTTTTGCTGTGTAACAAACCACTTCAAAATTTAGTATCTTAGAACAACCACCATACATTATTGTTCACAAGTCTAAAGGTAAACTGGATATTTCTTCTAAGAAGACCCAGGTTGGGCTTATTTCAGCTGTATTTACTCACATCTCAGTGACCAGCTGGAGGCTTGTCTGGAACTGGATAGTCTAAAATGGCCTTATTCACATGTCTGTAAATTGGACTGATGTCAGCTAGGGTGATAAAATTGGCTAGGCCACGTATTACTCATCATCCAGAAGTCTAGTTTGGGACTATTTATGTGTTAGAAACTGCAGGATGCCCCTAAAGGCCACAAAATAGAGCAAGCTTCTGTGGACAAGTACTTTACAAGTCTCTTTTTGCATTACAAGGGTTATTGTCCTATTGGTCAAGCAAAGTCACGATAAGGTCCAGAGTCACTCAGGCGTGTGAAGCAAAGGGAGCCACGGCTGCAGAAGCCTATAGACTCTGAGACACTAACTATATGCAGCACCCCTGCTCTTCCATCCGCCCTTTCCACTGGCTCCTTCCCTCCACTTACCAACTCGGTGAAATCTATCCTGTTCTGGAAAACCTCCCTTCAATTTCACTATCCCCTGAGAGATACTGTATCTGAGTCCATGATTGCTAGGGATTGAATGTATAACTGAAAACTCCCTGAATTAATTTCCACACAGGAAACATGATAATCAAAGGATAAGTAGTTTTAAAATGTGTAATAATCACAGCAATTGTAAAGAACTCAGACAAACAAAAAAACTTTTTCAAGAGGGACTATTGTTTTATGGTGATAATAAGAAAGAAGACTGGCTTTTAGCTGGTTATATTTCTGTTTTTACATTCGCTACTGACAATGCACCCCTTTATTATGTATGCAGAAGATAAATTTTCCCATTGTCCTGCCCTTGTACACCTACGCTCCAGAATCTCTCTCCTAAGTCTTAGAAAGGATGCAAGACATTTAACCTTGAAGTAACTCATTAAGTTAAAATATAAAACAAACAAAAAAATACCTATTTTATCTCTGGCTTTCCCTGAACTCCACTGGATGGCATATATACTTTTAGCTTTTTAAGTTGTTATATAACTTATACAACTGATCTGTGTTTCCTCAGAATTTTGTGTTTCCATATGTCCACATCCATGTCTATATGAANATGCAGAAGATAAATTTTCCCATTGTCCTGCCCTTGTACACCTACGCTCCAGAATCTCTCTCCTAAGTCTTAGAAAGGATGCAAGACATTTAACCTTGAAGTAACTCATTAAGTTAAAATATAAAACAAACAAAAAAATACCTATTTTATCTCTGGCTTTCCCTGAACTCCACTGGATGGCATATATACTTTTAGCTTTTTAAGTTGTTATATAACTTATACAACTGGTCTGTGTTTCCTCAGAATTTTGTGTTTCCATATGTCCACATCCATGTCTATATGAAATTTTAAACCTTTTCAACTTAATAGGTTTTGCTGTTGTTCAGTCACCAAGTCATGTCTGACTCTGCAATCCCATGAACTGCAGCACCCCAGGCTTTCCTGTCCCTCCCCATCTCTTAGAAGTTGCCAAAGTTCATGTCCACTGAATTGGTGATGCCATCCAACCATCTCATACTCTGTTGGCCTCTTCTCCTTCTGCTTTTAATCTTTCCCAGTATCAGGGTCTTTCCCATTGCGTCAGCTGTTTGCATCAGGTGGCCAAAGTACTGGAGCTTCAGCTTCAGCATCAGTCCTTCCAAAGAGTATTCAGGGGGATTTCCTAAAGATTGACTGGTTTGATCTCCTTGCTTTCCAAGGGACTCTCAAGAGTCTTCTCCAACACCACAGTTCAAAAGCATCAGTTCCTCAGTGCTCTACCCTCTTTATTGTCCAGCTTTACCATCAGTACATGACTACTAGAAAGACCATCAATAGGTATACAATAGTATGTAAGATTTTATTTGCATTTCCAGGCTATAAAAGCCTTGTATGCTACATTTTACAGGAAACCAAAGTGAAGTTTTTCTTTTATTTCTCTTGCTACATCCCCCCATCTAACTTCTTTCAGTACTAATCTAATTCCTTTTAGTTCATGATATTTTGGTTGACAAATTAGTCACCATTTTTCTCTGGGTAAATATATCTCAAAGCAAGTGTTTGCTTCTCACAGTAAGAAAAGGTAAATTGTTTGTGTAAGTAGAGGTAATCTCTCTCTATCAGTTTTAAGACTTAGAAAACATCTCTTGGCTTCCTAATTTTCTTCTCCTTTAGTCTCCCCACTAGTTGATAACTACCACAAACAGCCAGAATACTGCATGTAAGTTTGTATCTGTGATATTTGCAGCTTGGCTTAAGAAAATGAATTAGCTGAAAACCTGACAAAGATATCCTCTAGTCATTTTCTTGCCCGTGTACCATGGTGAGGGGTTTCAGACACAGATAGGACTCCATTGGACTTGGATCACTTTGATGAAGCTCAGAGAAGCAACTAGGTTCTGGGGCATTTTATAAAAAAGATTTTTCCTTATTTTTTAATTCCAGGATTTCATTTTATTTTTTTAGAAAATCTCCCTGTCTTATGCAGTTCATGGTGTACTTTCCTCTCTTATTCAGATAAGATTTGGAAGAGCAATCTGGTGTTCATCTCAGTGAAAGCATCAAAATATCTTTGTCATATCATTAAATGGAACATTATGTAGTTACACAACATCATAAAGCTTTCTTAAAAGGTCACTGAAGAATCTTAAATGATCTGAAAAATGTTCATGAGTTCAGTCAGTGGAAATAAACTACAGATCTATATATGCATATCAATATTAGTTATGTCTCCATTTTGAAGTCTATTTATCCAGGTAGTTACTTAGACAAAGAAAGTACACCAAACTATTAACAATGAGTGAAGATAGTATGAATTATTAAATACTTTTAGTTATGCTTTTCAATAGTTCTATCATGAACATGTATTATTTTTGTAATCTAAAATGATTAGAACAAAAAGCACTTATTAGTAAAAAGGATAATATTTCAAAATTCTAGGAAGATTTTTTTTTTTGGCCTCACAGTGAAGCTTGTGGGATCTTAGTTCCCCAACCAGGGGTTGAACCTGAGCCCTCAGCAGTGAAAGCACAGAGTCCTAACCACTGGAATGCCAGGGAATTCTCCTAGGAAGACTTTATCTTACAATAGAAGCTTTGATGAAGAAATTTAATATATACAATCATTTTCCTTTTAGGTTTCTTGATTTTAATGATAGTTTGAGAGAATAATAATGGAATTGTAACTTTCCAGATATGATTTGTAAACATACATTCAGTAAATTCAGACATGTATAGGCAAGTCTGGTAGCTTGCTGGCATCTATTTGCATGAAAGACAGAGGGTCTTGGTAATGTTGCTATTTTCTTGTAGTTGATGACTGGCACCACCATGTCCTCCAAAACCCCATCCATTGTGGCATGAAAGAATATTTTAACTTCCCAAGCACAGGGCGACATTTCAGCTGGGGAAGGTACTCATCATTACAAGAGAACTGGAGGACACAGCTGAGTAGAGAATGTCCTTGAGACTTGGCTACACCTTCATACAGTGACAACAAACTTCCTACCCCACCCTCAGAAAAGTGTCATGGCTCTCAAGAGAGGAAGCTAGGAAAGAGAATGTGTTAAATAAATGCTGTCTTAACCAGTGTTGATGCAATGCAAATAGGCTGCAGGGCACCCAGTTTCATTACTATACACCAAAACATCATTATAACCATCTGGTAGGGAAAGAGGTACAGCAGATGAGTGATGTCATTGGGATCTCTTCAATCATAAATTCATTTCTTGGATTAACAAAATTTGAGATTTAAAGGAAAATATATGCTTTACCCTAACTTGTTAAGTCTCCTATATACATTTTCCTAAGACCAGGGGAAGAATTAAAGCATGTATTTATAAAGTGATAACACTTCTTAAATAGTGTCTAGCACTATGCTAGAAATTGTAGAGCCTAAAGAAATAAGGTACTTCCTGAAAAGAATCTTAGGATCTTATTTAGGAGATAAAACAGACATATATACAGCACACAAATAACACTACATGTTCCAGGAGGTGTAGCAGAGTGAAATATAGATAAAGGAAGTGGTCTGTGACAATTTAATAGGTACTCTGTTTCGGCTCCTGTAAAGGTCAATCTAAGTTCCTTTTATTACTACTGTGTCTAAGGGACAAGGGACAAGTTACATAACTTCTGTATGCCTCAGTTTCTTTATCTGTAAAATGCTGAAACTAAATCTGCTTCATAAAAAATCTGTATATAATATGCTTAGGTCTAACAGACATAAATAATACCTCAATAAATAACACCTCCTATTACTACCAAATGCCAAGAAAAATAGTTCAGAGAATACATCTGGTACTTGTTAAACACTGATTGCCAGAGAGAGACAAGACTTTTGACAGAAAGTGATGCCTTTTAGAAATGGCAGTCAGATTTTCAAAGATTTTCAGGTTTGCATTTTATAAAAGGCTGGGAAATACTCATCCCATTGACAACTTCAAATCATTCCCATACAGAAAAGAAAGTAAATGGTAGGAAAAAATGTCAGTTAATTATTTTCTTAAAAAAAAAAAATAGATAACTGATTTGAGGCTTCTCTTTAAAGCTTAAAAAGTTCATGACAGTCCATGATGCTGACAATCCTGAGGATATTAAGCAAATCATTGCCCATTCAGGAAAGAACATATTCTAAAGTATATATATGAGTATGTAATAATTTTTTGAAAGAAAGGCAATGCCAAAGAATGCTCAAACTACTGCACAATTGCACTCATCTCACACGCTAGTAAAGTAATGCTCAAAATTCTCCAAGCCAGGCTTCAGCAATATGTGAACCGTGAACTCCCTGATGTTCAAGCTGGTTTTAGAACAGGCAGAGGAACCAGAGATCAAATTGCCAACATCCGCTGGATCATGGAAAAAGCAAGAGAGTTCCAGAAAAACATCTATTTCTGCTTTATTGACTATGCCAAAGCCTTTGA
>SJYX01018742.1:0-94264 GCA_006410675.1 Oreotragus oreotragus | reverse complement strand
GGCCTGGCGTGCTGTGATTCATGGGGTTGCAAAGAGTTGGACACGACTGAGCGACTGAACTGACTGACTGAACAATTTTTTGAAGTTATAAAACAATATTTCTTTATTCTTTCACTAACTCAGCAATACATAATAAGTGCTCACCATTTGAGGGATGGTACAATCTGGAATCTAAATGACATAGTCTGTGCTTTCAAGAGTTTTTAAGACAGTCAATAAATAAGTGATTAAAAAGCAGCGTGGCCAAGGTTAGCATGAGGCACTAAGAAGGCTGGAAGGGATATACAACGCAGGGATCAGGACGGACGTCCCAGAGGAGATGCTGTCTAAATGGGATGCAGGAGGACGAGGACTCCAGGTATTTGAGGACTGCAGGTACTTCACTGTGGCTACACTGCCCGTGTGGAAAACATTGGGTGATGCTGAGTGTGGAGAGTAAAGCAGAGGTCATGTAAAAGAGCTCTGCCTCTATCCTGAGACCAACATCCATTTAAGGAAGGGGGATGGCATAAACTATTTTCATTTTTGAAAGATCACACTGGTTGCATGCTGGGAACATGTTGGAAGGTAGACCAAGGCTGAGCTTTTATGGCTTTTATAGTTACAAAATCCTGTATAGTCTTCTGTGTCCAGAGAACTGAGTGAAACTAAATGGAGGCATTTGAGGAGTCCACCCTTGAGGAGAAAATATTATGCAGTGGTTAAAAGCACAGAATCTTGATTAAAAAGCAGTAGTTTTGCCCATTGCTCTCTCTGTGACCTTAGGTTCATCTGTCTCTATCTCTGGTTTCAGCTTCTTTATTTTAATATGGGAATAAAATTATGTCTGCCTGTATTAGAATTGGTTAACAAATAAATAAATGAACCAAATCTCAAATGCTTATTAACATGATAAAAATCTATTTCTGGTTCAAATCAAGAAAAGGTACTAACTAAAATTATAAAATAAGTTAAAGGTAGCAGAACAAAAGCATTACATGCAAAAAATATTTTACAGATATATTATTTATAACTAGTTAGAAGGCAATGGCACCCCACTCCAGTACTCTTGCCAGGAAAATCCCATGGACAGGGGAGCCTGGTAGGCTGCAGTCCATGGGGTCGCTAAGAGTCGAGCACAACTGAGCGACTTCACTATCACTTTTCACTTTCATGCATTGGAGAAGGAAATGGCAACCCACTCCAGTGTTCTTGCCTGGAGAATCCCAGGGACGGGGGAGCCTGGTGGGCTGCCGTCTATGGGGTCGCACAGAGTCGGACACAACTGAAGCAACTTAGCAGCAGCAGCAGCAGCAGAAGACATATAAAATTTTCAATTTACAATAAGAAAAAGATTAAACACTTTGCAATAAACTTTAAATGAAAGGTTGTAAAAACTCTATGAGGAAAGACATAGAGTTCCTGAAAGCTATGAAAAGAGACTTGAATAAATGAAAGACACTCCTAATTTTTTAGGATTCAACATCATAAACTGCCAATTACCTAAGTTAATGAAAAATTTAACACAAACCCAACAAAAACATGAATAAACTTTTTTATGGAGGTGCATGTGTGGTAAGTCACTTCAGTTATGTCCGACTCTTTGCAACCCTATGGACTGTAGCCTGCAAGGCTCCTCTGTCCATGGGATTCTCCATGCAAGAATACTGGAGTGGGTTGCCATTTCCTCCTCCAGGGTATCTTCCCCACCCAGAGATCAAACTCATGCCTATTACGTCTCCTGCACTGGCAGGCAAGTTCTTTACCACTACTGCAGACAAATTAATATTTAAAAAATCATGTGGAAAAACAAACTCATGCAAGAATAATCAAAAATACATTAAAAAGGAAAGGCAAGGAGGAAGGTCTAGCTCAGTTATAAAACAATCTATAAAGTCATCTAATTAAAACAGTGTGACACTGACACATGAATAGACAAGCAAAGAGAGTAGATCAGAAAGCCAAGAAATAAACCCAAGTGCATATGGAAACAGTATATGCTAAGGTGGCATCCCAAATTACTAGGAGAATATGGTAATTTTAATAGATTATTCTGGGACAGCAGAATAATCATTTGGAATAAAACAAATTTAGCTCTACATTTTACACCATGTATAAGTATAAACTCCAAAGGGAATAGGGATCTAATTTTTTTTTAATTTTAAGTGTTAGAAGAAAACATTGGTGAATTCCTCTTTTAGCCTTGGTGCAGGAAAAGATTTCTTAACTATGACTCAATATTCAGAGACAATTAAAACAAACTGATAAATGGCTATACAAAATAATTTTTCTGCATAATAAAAAATAAAGTCAAACACAACTAAAAAACTTGGAAAAACGTTTACAACATAGATTAAACTACAGATAAAGTACAAATACTGATGATAAAGAACTCTTAAAACTGAGAGAAAAAAAAATTTTATCCATTAAAATGAGAAAAGACATAAACAGAAAATTTACAAAAAGAGTTGTAAAAATGACCTTTTAAGATAGAAAAAGATGTTCAGCCTCACTAATAATCACAGAAATACAAATTAAAACTATACTGAGACATTGTTATCAGACTGGTTACCATGAAAAAGTATGACAACACAATCTGTAGGGATACAGGCATTCTCATACACAAACTGGTACAGTATTCTCAGAGGGAAATTTGGCAATACCTAAGAAAATCACATAACCCTTTACCCTTCAATTCAGCAAATCTACTTTGGGGAATTTACCCTGATATACCTCCAATAATCCAAAAATACACTTGCAAAGAGTTACTGATCGCAACACTGATGTTACAAAATATTGGGAACAATGTAATTATCTAAATACAGGAGAGTGGTTAAATAAGTTATGTACACGTGAACAGTTGTGTAACAGACAAAAGTAGAAAAGGATTTCTATGAACTAACATGGATTGTTTTCCAATATACATGAAGTTAAAAAAGACACCCCTTCCCCCCAAAAAAAGTGCAAAAGAGTACCTTTTGTGTGTCACCTTTCATGAGAGAAAAAAGAGAAAGAAAACAAACATTTATCTGCTTGTTTGTGCCAAAAGAAACACAGAAAAGATAACCCAGAAACTAATAAATTAAGGGATAAGAGAGAGAGGCACTGAGTACAGACATTATGGGGGCAGAGGAAGGAGCAGTTCTCTGGGTACGACACTGTGCCATTCTGACTTGTAGAAACCATGACAATATAAATACATGATTCAAGTCAAGCAGAAGGAGGGAAGAACCCAAAATATAATACAAACAATAACAAATGAGCCTAACTGTATTACAGACTACACTGAAAAGAGTGGAAAACAACAAACCGAAATAAATATTTGAAAATCACTATCTTGATGATACACTCTGAGATTAAAGACTAAAGGCAAAAGGAAACATCTACAAACATCATACACTGTTAGTAAGTTCCTTCATTTACCAAAATGGCATGAATTAGTAATTCTGAAATGAACTCATGTACATTTTAGGATTGTTAAGATAAGTAAGTAAACTCTGAGTGATGAGAGGCAAATTTCTTACTATCAGAGAAAGGGGTTACAAATGAGGAAAAGAGGAAGGCTAGAATAAACTCTCGGGGAAGGCAATGGCACCCCACCCCGGTACTCTTGCCTGGAAAATCCAATGGACGGAGGAGCCTGGTGGGCTGCAGTCCATGGGGTCGCTAACAGTCGAACAGACTGAGCGACTTCACTTTCACTTTTCTCTTTCATGCATTGGAGAAGGAAATGGCAACCCACTCCAGTGTTCTTGCCTGGAGAATCCCAGGGACGGGGGAGCCTGGTGGGCTGCCGTCTATGGGGTCACACAGAGTCGGACACGACTGAAGTGACTTAGCAGCAGTAGCAGCAGAATAAACTCTGGGGTGTTGGATTGGATTAAATGTAAAAACTCATGATGATGGTAGATGATTGATAGAATCAGACATAGATACATAGATTTAGATGATGCATATGTGTGCATGTTTACACATACACAGATTTTTTTGGCTTTGTTTGCTGAGAGGGCCTAGAATCAGTGACACCAATAGCAAAGAATGCATACAGCCAAGAGAGTTTGATTTCCAGACACCATTTTCTAATTTTAAAAACAAATAAACGAAACAAAATAAGGATTCTTGGAGAAGTGACCGATCCCAAGGCTAACGCAGGAAAAGCATAAAATTAGCTTGGAAAACCTTGAGATACAAGAAAGAAAAAGAAAGTGAAAGTGAAGTCACTCAGTCCGACTCTTTGAGACCCCATGGACTGTAGCCTACCAGGCTCCTCCATCCATGGGATTTTCCAGGCAAGAATACTGGCGTGGGTTGCCATTTCCTTCTCCAGGAAGTCTTCCCAATCCAGAGACTGAACCCGGGTCTTCTGCATTGTAGGCAAACACTTTACCGTCTAAGTACCCAAAATAACAACAACAACAATAGACACATTTTGAAAGGACACAGAAGTCAACTGGAAGAGGCTTCCAATGATTGAATCTGGGCCAATTTAAAGAATAAAATAAATAATGATAGCAATAGATTATAACATATAGAGTAAAATAAATATCCATGTTCCATACTGACATACATAAATAATCAATCAATAGTAAAGAAGGGAATGCCCTCTTTATGGAATTCTAACTAATAAATGTCCAGAAAATGATGAACATGTAAAAATCACCGATCAGCAAATAGTGGCCCAGTACAGAATAAGAAACAGTATATTTACAGTCTTAAAGTATCTCTTTATAAGATACTAACTAAGTATGAAGGGGAAAAGGATTAGTTTACAGTGGAGAAATCCTGCAAACACTTACCTTAACCAAGTGATTAAAGTTAACATCATCTATAATAGGATCTATCAACATCATGGACTCCCTGTATGATACATTGAGAAGCTCATAATATCACTTCTGTGATATTATTATCACATATATATAATATGAATATAATCATTAAGAATTTAATCATAATCTGGAACTAGGATCATAGAGCATTAGAGATAATTGGCAAAAGCTGAATGATGTCTTATAGATTAATTAATAGCATAGTATCAATGCTAATTTTCTAATTTTGAAAACTGTACAGTTAAGTAAGTTATTAACATTTGGGAAAACTGGCTAAAGACTATATGTGAATTTTGTACTACATTTTATACTTTTTTTCAACTTTTTATCAGCCTGAAATTATTTCAAAGTAAAAAGTTTAAAAATTAAAACTACTGAAAAGAATAAAAAGGTATTTTAAAACTCTTGTCATCTATGGTTACAAAAGTTTGTTTTAAAAGGGACAATTTACACCCTCTTCAAATAAAATATTTTCTTCTCAAAACAAAAACATTAAATGTACATTTTACTTTATGAAAAGCTAAAATATGTACATGGAAAGATACATTCTTTACATAAATGCTCCCCCCGATCAGTATGTTCCCTCTCTCTGACTCAGTATTTCAATTTTCCAACTATTGCTCATATTTTTAGAGGATATGATCCAGGTAATGATGTAATTTTTCTGTAAATTAAATTCTAGTGATAATTCGACCCCAGTGGATATTGAGTGTCTTACAGTCTAATTTTGTGTATATTGTTCTAGGAAACAGATTTCAGAGAGCTCCATTTCTGGGCAAGCTATTAGATGTAATTTAGCAGCAAAGAAGACTTGGCTCGTATGCAGTAAGTACTTGTGCAATTATGAAGTTTTCATTTTAAAAAGTGAAGGTGGAGAAATGGAAATAAGATAAAGGCTCTAGAAAGGTTAGGCCAATTTTGCCAACCACAATATTCTTTATTATTCTATGGTTATTTCACATTCTTAGTATCGAATAAATTATACTGAAGCACTTTATTTCCAATAAGTAGCTAATTATGATGAATGTTTTCTGTATTCTGTTTTAATGAAATGTTTTGCTTTGGAGGATTCAAATGAAAGTACAGCAAGTCCCCTGATATTACAGCTAGAGGGCAAAAGACATTAAGAAACAAGGAAAAAAAAAAAACAAAAAACTTGTGCTCAAGAGATTCTCTAATTTTACAGTTTGAGATCTCTGGGTAGCTACTTTCAAAAATGAATCTATTCTGAAAACAAATAAGATATGTACAAACGAGGACAGGAAGAAGATAAGAGAGGAAAACTGTCATGTTTTATAAGAATGAAATCCCCAAACATCTTCTCAACAATGCTCACCTACATACATTTATTAATTAATTATTGATTTAGGTAAAACTTTCAATTAAACATTGATATTGGCTGGCAGTGACAAATTGTGATACTTCCTCTCCTGGTGACGTGTGAGAAAAATATTGTCTGATTAATGCAATCGCTATCCAGAAAATGAGGAATGAGCTAGTCCTGAATCAATGAGGCCAAGGTCTTGAATTCAATTTGTGTATAGATCAGTGAATTTAAAAGGGACAATTTACACCCTCTTCAAATAAAACAATATTTTCTTCTCAAAAGAAAAACATTAAATGTACATTTTACTTTATGAAAAGCTAAAAAAGTACATGGAAAGATACATTCTTTACATACATTTAGGTGGTCCCTAAACCAGGACCACCTCCCTCGCTCCAATCAGCAAGTGCACATTTGGTCGAGGAGGAATGATGAACCAGCACAGCACTGGAGAACCAGATCAAAGTGCATGTTCTATTGCTGACCTTAGGCCAATGAGATCTCCTCACAAATGGGCGGCATTTTGATCTTAAGAATAAAAATTGTGTGTAAAGTAAAACAATTCAAATTTCTGCTGTTCCTTCTACCATCCTTCTTCCAACTACCCCTTTCTCATTTCTATTTTCTTTCTCACTTAAGTCACAATGTTGTTTTTTGTGTTTTTTTTTTTTTCCTGTGATAGAGTGTGCACATGGAAGAGGTGGTGAATTACTGATTTTCATGGTTTAAAGAAATTATTTTAACTAGTTTTGCTGCAATGGCTTGAATTAGGCTTGGAACTGAATGCAATTGGTCTATCCTTATCCTCTGCATGACATGGCACCTTACCCATTATAATGAGACCATCTGCTCCCTAATGAATAAAAATCTCTAACCTTCATTTCATAAATGAGGGATTTCGAGAGAAACTATACATATTATTTAGAATCAACTTGATATTTCTACATCCAAAATGGTCTTCGTTGGTTTGAGGATGATCATGACTAATACTGCATTTGTACAGTGGGAAATACCAGCACGTTTCCTCAGACTACTTGCAAATCTCTCTAAACTGGTAACAGTAAACTAGAGAGCTGAGAAAATCATCTTCACAATCTGCCCAAAACACTGTGCCATTATTCTGGATATTAAGAGTTAATTGGGAAGGAGGAACATTGTTTAGAATGTTTATTTACATTATTCTAGTATGTCTGTAATAACTGCAGTTTCTCTTTTAGTTTTCAGAATAGTTCCAGAGATAATTGTATTATAGAAATGTTCTGCATTGTCTTAAAATTATTAAAGTCTATTTTTTGTCTAATATAGCTCATTATTTTATTTCTACTTCCTCACTTCAGCTTTTTTTGATGTATTCTATTATAATATTTAGGTTTTGTTTCTTTAGGTATGGGTGTTGTTGAGTTCAGTTATGTCTAATTGATGAAAATCATCTTTTAAATCAGCCAACTCTGACTGTTCTTATGCTGTGATACCTTTGGTAACCAAATTATTATTTAATAGAGTTGAATGGGCTTCAGAAGAAAAACCTGCATGAACTGGGCTCTGAGCCATCTTCCAGGAGCTGCTTGGTGTGTCAATTTGTAGGACAGTCAAGCTTTGCTCACACCTGAGGATAGGGAGGCTGGGGTGTATTGGAAACCACCCCACTCTATAGAATCAGATTGAGACTGAGGTCATCCCCCTCACACCTGGCGGGGCTTGAATATGCCCCACAGGTAGCAGAGACAGAAACCTCAACTACTTAGGTATATGAAGAAAATTCAGCTTCTTCATTTTCTATCACAGATCCACTTTTCCTCATAAACATCCACATTACTTGGTACCATGGGGTGGAAAACACTCTTTCAAATTTGCCAATGTTAGATATTAAAGTCACTCCTTTTTAAAATGGACTCTTCCATATGCATTTTTCCTTGGATAAATGTTTAATCTTTCCAGCTTCCTCTCTCTTCCCCTGCTCTTTCTAAAGATAGAAAGGCTGGGCAGATGTGACCACATGGCAGAAAGGGCAAGGCATACCAGCGTCCTCCGGCTCCTCCAAAAGTGATCTGGTTCCCTCCAAATATGAGGTATCGCTGAGTCCACACTGGTCTTTGGAAAGCTAGACATTAGTCTAAATATGTTAATTTTTTCTAAGTGATTCAAAACCTTAAAACAACTTACATAAAGACAAAAACTATAAAAAGACAACACTTATTTGTTTATTTAATAAACATGTAGTGAACCTCTACTGTGTGATGTGTATTATCTGGGATTTTCAGATACAGCAGAGGTGATCAAAACAGACAAGGAAGGTTTAGGAGATGATGGATAAGTTTACAGCACTAACTGTGGGGATGGTTTCACAGGGGTATACATATCCTAAACACATTAAGCTGTATATATTAAATATCTACAAATTCTGATTGTCAGTCAAACCTCCAAAAGTGGCTAAAAATGCAGACTATGGCCCTTGCCCTCCTACTTGGCAAGTATGGAAAAGGATGAGTGAGGTAGATAACAAGCAATATACTAAATAAATAAATATAAGTAAATAATATTGTACACTAAAAGCAGACAAGTAGAATAACAGGAAAGGTAGAACATAAGTTATCTCAATGGTTAAAGTTGTAATGGTTGTACCCTCTTTAGCATATTACAAACTATTGACTCATTTACTCATATTTCTCTAATTAGTTAATACCTTTCCACTGTTAAAGGAACTTTTAACCATCAACAAAAGAAGTGCTATCTCAGACCAGCTAAATCTGCAAATTCTGGTGACTAAGAATCAATTAATTCTTAGTCAGGACCTGGGGTCTGACTGAAACTCCAAAGTGATTCAAACTTTGTCCAGTGATCATCTTTCTGCCGTCCCTACCTCCCTTTGTCTTTTTAGAATCACATAGCACTTATTAAATCAATGGGTCTTTTCAATGAGCCTACAGCTTTTACATTGTTTTTGTGACTGGCAATCAGGCAAATTTTCCTGAAATGAAACATTCTTAAAAGTTTACTTGGCCAGCAAGACATACTGTGTGTCCTTTCATTATTATAATAATTTCAGCATGATTCATTAGCATTATTAGAATCAATGATGCCTTGTTAGCTTCTCTTGATAACTGGTCCATCATTCAAGAGGTTTTGTTTCTGGAAAATGAAAGATTGAGTTTACTGTTGAGTAATGTGGTGAATCTATCTTCTTTCAAAACATTCTTTCTACACACATATTCCTATACTACTGTCACAATCTTTCTTATTCTTGGTATAGTTCTTACTCTATCAGAACTCCTGGGATTACTCACAACTCTCTTTATCTTGCCTACCAATAGAAGTGAAGAAAAATACATATCTATGTTTTATAAAGGGTCATATACTCTGTAGAAGAAAGAATAAACTCACATCTATCAATTCTACCATTCTCCTAAAATTAATAAAGATATTAAGCATATCTACTTCCTTTTGTATTACAATGTCTTTTGTGAATTTTACCCTTCACAATTTTGAATATCATTATGAATTCATAAAATCGTGAACTCAACTTGTTTATGAATAATTATTTTTTAATGCCAGTGGCTTCAAGTTGGACAGTGGTAGTATCTCAAAGCTGACTTTACTGTCCTTTCAGCACTACCCCCCTTTGAAGCATCCTTCCATTCAGACAAGAATGAAATCCTCACAGAGCTCGGGTTTCTTTCACAGTGGAGAATCAGAAGAGCAAGTGAAACCCCAGAAGGCAGAGTTGACATCATTTTACCGCTCAGCCTCTTCGATGGTAGAACACATGTTAAGATTCCACATTGATATGCTTAGTTTAGCACAGATTTCCTAAGTCCATTTCATTTTCTTCTAAAGTATTTTTTAGAACACACTTAAATCCAGAATGAAACTGGGCTCTTCAGTATTCAAATCAGTATTGCCCTTCATTTCTACTTTCAGCTGGACTTAGAACTCAAGTCCTTTTTCTATAGCTTCTCCTCTTATCTTCCTGCTTGGGAACTGGGGAATGTTTTACAAAAGAAGGGACATATGAGCCAGGTCTTGAAGAAACAGAGAGTTTACCACCAGACTGGTGTGGAGATGGGAGTGAGATATAAAGTGTATTCCAAGTAAAATTAAGCATGGAAATTTTAGTACAAGGGTACAGTTTACCCTTGCACAATGCAAAGGTTAGGAACACCAACCCTCAGCACAGCTGAAAATTTGAGTATGACTTCACAGTCAGCCCTTCATATCTGTGAGTCCACATCCAGATTTAACCAATCCCAGAGAATGTAGTGCTGTAGCATGTATTTACTAAAAACAAAAAATTCACATATAAGTGGACTTATGCAGTCCAAACCCATGTTGTTCAAGTGTCAACTGTATATAGGTACATCATGTACAGGTCCAGCGGGGAAAGCAATGGCACCCCACCCCAGTACTCTTGCCTGGAAAATCCAATGGACGGAGTAGCCTGGTGGGCTGCAGTCCATGGGGTCGCTAACAGTCGGACAGACTGAGCGACTTCACTTTCACTTTTCTCTTTCATGCATTGGAGAAGGAAATGGCAACCCACTCCAGTATTCTTGCCTGGAGAATCCCAGGGATGGGGGAGCCTGGTGGGCTGCCATCTATGGGGTCACACAGAGTCGGACATGACTGAAGTGACTTAGCAGCAGCAGCAGTACAGGTCCAGAAGCATAAAAGTGACTTGGAATAAAATGATGGGAGAAGGCAGTGACAAGAGATAAGGATAACACAGAATGTTTGATTAGCATAGGAGGGCATCTTGGTTGGCCTCACCATGGAGTTTGATTTTCACCCAGTGACTGATCTCATGACTAAATTGATTAGGTGATTTTAAGAAATATCCTGGAAAACTAATCAGCAGAGTAAATTTAAATAATAATTTCAAAAGAGTAATTTCTTTATACCATCAACCTTCCTTCAATGGGAAGAGTTCCAGACAGAATTAAAGGAGAATTTTATGTATAAACATTTTTTTAAATCCTTGATAATTTTATAAGCTGAGGTTGATGAGTCAGGCCCTAAGGGAAATATCATCTCATTCTTTAAGTTTGATGGTATTTACCTATCTCCTTCACCCACAGAAAAAGGGATCAGACATACTCATTGTGCCATGTCACAGCAGAATTCTAAGATAACCCCCAAGATCCGCACCCACCCCCCCGCCGCGCTGTTACAAACATGATTAGATTACATCTTTGATTAGGTTACATTATATGACAAGTGAAGGGACTTTGCAGATGTAATTAAAGTCCTAAATTAATTGACAAATTCATCAAAAAGGAGATTATATCCAGTGACCCTGAATTAATCAGTTGGAAGATGTTTTAAAGAGTATTTCAGACTTCACTGAGGTCAGAGAGTCTCTTGTTGGCTCTGCAGAAGCTAGTTGCCATAATAAGTTCTTACAGTTACAAGGAAAAAAATTCTGCCAACAATTAGATCAGCTTGGAAGAGGAACTTGAAACTCAGATAAGACTCCAGACCTGCCTGATACCTTGACTGTAGCTTTGTGACATCCTAAGCAGAGGACCCAGCTAACGTGAATCTGTACTCCTGAACCACTGAAACTGGGAGATAAGTATGCGTTGTTTTAAGCTCTGAAATCTGTAGTAATTTGTTATGAAGCAATAAAATTAACATATCCATAGTGTGATAAGGAAAATCATGAAAGTGAAAGTGTTGATTGTTCAGTCGTGTCCAACTCTTTGCGACCCCACGGACTGCAGCCTGCCAGGCTCCTCTGTCCATGGGATTCTAAAGGCAAGAATACTGGCATGGGTAGCCTCTCCCTTCTCCAGGAGATCTTCCCAACCCAGGGGTTGAACCCTGGTCTCCTGCATTGCAGGCAGATTCTTTACCATCTGAGCCACCTCAGAAGCCCCCAAGGAAAATCATATGTCTCTTAAAATAGGCAGTGTGGATAGTGGTTAAAGGCACAGAGCCTAAAACCAGCTTACATGGGTCCATATCCCAACATCACCCCTTACTTGCTATGAAACTTCTGGCATGTTCTTTCATGCTTCCATGCCTCAGTCTCCTCATATGAAATGAGGATAAACACAGGACTTAGCTTGTAAGATTATTCTAGAGAATTACAGGACCTAATTTATGTAAAGTCCTGCTATCCTTATATGATGCTTCCCTACTAATTAGCAATGGATCTGGATATTAAAGTCTATCTTCATTTACCCTCTAAACAAATAAAGGTGTCATCCTATTATGAACATTCAAGACATTTGATAAAAAGATCAAACATCACTTTGATAAGATTCCATAATCAATTTCATTCAGAAAAAAAATACATTTTAAAGGATGAAATAATGTAAGAAAACAAGATCTCAGTTTTAAAGTACAAAATCTCTTAATGTTCCCCCTCTCCCTTAAGATCTAGAGATCAGTCACAGTTCCAAAATAATCACTAAAATGCATGAACAGCTGCTTCACTCTTGTTAACTGCTCCATGTTATTTCCAAGGAATTACACAGTGAAAAAATTTTATATATATATAAAATTAAATTGAGGGAAAATACTTTGGGGTAAGTTCTGCTCTGATAGGTAAAAAGATAAATGCATATATAGATGTGTAGAAGAGACAGGAGAGAGGATGGACTGGTGGTAGGAGAGAGGGAAGGAAGAGATAGGCTGGACTCCTGATCATGAGAAATACATCTTGAATTCCCTGGTCAAATGGATTGAATTTTTAAAAAATCACAACATAAATGAAACTTTTTCTAAATCACTAAACATTGTTGATTCATAGCATTTTTTAAAATTCAGGCAAAACTGAAAATGGAAAAATCTCTCCTTAATATACCTAACTAGAAAGATTTAGATAGGAATGTGGAATGAAGTATACTGTTGTCAAAGACCAGATATATCAAAATCACATGGGAGAACTTAAAAAAATTGTAGATACCTAGGTTTCCTTCCAGAGAGTTTGATCAAGTCTGGAGTACAGACCAGGAAACTGTATTTTTCCCTGTGTTAGTTAAGGTAGGCTGTAGTAACCAACAGATTCCAAAATATCAGTAGATTAACACCAAGACCAAGACCAAGTGAAGTCACTCAGTCGTGTCCAACTCTTTGCAACCCCCTGGACTGTAGCCTACCACACTCCTCCACCATCCATGGGATTTTCCAGGCAAGAGTACTCGAGTGGGTTGCATTTCCTTCTCCAGGAGATCTTCCCAACCCAGGGATCAAACCCGGGTCTCCTGCATTGTAGGCAGACACTTTACCATCTGAGCCACAAGAGAAGTCCAGTAGAAATGAATTTTCTGCTCACAAAATCGCTCAGAGTGAGGCTGGTGGGGAGGCTCCCCTTCATGCAGTCTCTCAGTAACCGAGACCCTTTCCATCTTACGGCTGGCTCCTCCAAACTGAATGGTTTCACTGGTATTTGATCTTCCACCAGGTGGAAGAAGAAATGGCATGGAGGAGCTCATATGGAAAGTTCTAATACACCTGACTAAAAGTGGCATGGATTTTCCCTTTTGCTCTTGTTCTTTTAAGGAGAACTTTGTTATATGGTTGCTCCTAACTGTAAGGAAGGGAGGAAAATACAGCTACTGGGCCAGTAAGTGGATTTCAGTGAGCAAGAATTAGTCTCTGCTGTGAGCACCTCATGTGATTTTGATGTACAACTTGTACAAAATTGAAAATTCACAGGTGAACTATAAATTTGAATCAAAATAATCAAGGTTCCAAAAAGTCATCTGATCCTAGGCAAAATATTTCCCCTCTCTATGCCATAATCTTTTTGATTCCCCATCTTTTAAGCGAGGATTTTAAAATCCTACATATCAAGATTCTTGTGAGATCAGCATGAGGTAATACATTTAAAACTATTAGAATAATAACTGACATTTTAGTCAATACTCATAAATAGTTAAGATAATAGTCAACATAACTACATTGTTGGTTTGGATAAAAAAGAAAGCATGATTTCATAAAAGAAAGCATGATTTTCTGTTATCTGAGCTAAGACATAAGATGTAGCAGTATCAGAATAGATATATTATTCCAACTAAATTGTCGGATTGAGAAAGTTTGAGAAAGTAGAATCTTAACAGAAGTTGACTTCTTGCTCTCCTAAGCAAGTGTCAAGCACTTGGGCAGCTTCCCTCCAGGTGGTCATCCCAAGATCCAGTCTTTTTTTGTCTGGTGGCTCCAGCCGGGGCTTTATCATCATCTTAACCAGTGTATAGGGACACCCTGGTGACACACTAGGTGATGTGATCTGAGCTAAGAATTAGGTATCTCAGTATCAGAATATCTGACGTTCACAGAGAGAAAAATTACTCTAAGAATTGAAGTGAAAGCAATCTTAAAATATTGAGGGATTGAAAATGTTGGTAGTGTAGCTCTCAGATTGAGCTTTGTAACAATCTGATTAACACATATTGCAATTCAGGGAGTTTTAGGTATTTTTAGATTTAACTTTTGCCACTACAAATTTGTACCACTATACCTAAGGAACCCTGTGAGCACTCAGGTGCAGAACTGGAGCTGAGCTGTGCAGTACCTATCATCTGAATCAACTGATATCATCATGGATGAGTTAAATTCTATATAATTTAAAGGATTAATTTACAGAGTAGTTCTGAAGTTTGGATTAGTGTGAGGACACTAATCAACACAATTATATATCAGAAGCAGAGAATGATATCTGTCTAGTATTTTTTTTAACTCAGCCACAGACTTCTTTTACAATAATACCCACCTGCATTTGCAGATTTTGGGGGAGAAGTTACAGTATGTACATGACAGTGAGAAATAGCAATGTTAGTTTCTGAGAGAGACCACAAGAGAAAAATTGCATTTACAGTGGTTGTTAAAAACTGTTAACATTTTTAGTAATCAGCTGCTGAATAACTGAAAACAACCCCTAAGCCACAAGAGAACACCCATGCTCTTCTGGTCTTCAGATTCCAATTTGAGGAATACACCCCTAATTAAAATAAACTAAGAGGAAAATAAATCCCTGCGTGCCTCATCATCTTGGTTTCTCCATCATTTTCCAACTTTCCTGATTTCAAACCCCATTTCCCTTAACACCTTGGCATAGTCTCACACTTTAGATGCTGTCATCCCTAACCCTTAGAACTTGCTCTAGTTATAAACTCTTGCTGACCTGATAAACCTATGAGGATCTGTCTCCTCCCACCATGGGCATCATTCAAATGTGGCAGTCAGTGTTCTCCCCACCCAGTAAGTCCTCTGCTCTTGAACTCTTGCCTTACCTAGATCACATATCAGGGAAGTGGGAGGAAGAAGACACTGGGGGTACCTTCTATGTGCCAGTCCTTATAACATCATTTCATTACCCTGGTGATCTTGGGAAATTACTTGAGCAATACAGCTTCCTCTCCTACCTCTGCAAAATGAATATGGTTACAATTTCCTAGGCTCAAATAATAGCCACCGTTTATTTAGGTCCTCACTATGTGCCTGGTTCTCTGTTACATGTTAGATGTATTATCTAATTTAATTCTTAAAACATCCCCAGGGAGTAAGTCTTAGTATCATGCCCACATTTTCAGATGAGGAAACTAAGGCAAAGGAAGGTTAAGTGACTCAATCAATCTGGGTACAGTGCTTGGAGCATCAGAGTTTCCAGGTGATATCAACTCAGCTGATTTATTTACTTCCTAAAGTGCAATAACATATAGAAAACTGTCATGACTAGAGGCACATTTAGCATAAATGCCAGAGTCCCATTGTGTCCTTTGTTAAACAGTACTTCTGTGTTGGTTCTTTACCACAAAAGCCTACTTTACCAAAAACCAACTAACACAAACTTAAATTTGACCTAGTTTAATAGAAATGTGGGTTGTGGTTCAATTATTCAGCAATCGCTTACTAAGAATTTAAACAGTTTTTAACAACCAGTATAAGTGCAAATCCTTCTCTTGTGGTCTCCCTCAGAAACTAACAGTGCTATTTGTCACTGTCATGTACATACTGTAAATCCTCCCAAATAACCTGCATATACAGATGGAGCTACATTCCTACAGATGTGTGCATTTAAATATATTTAATTTAAATTCAAATGGTATGGTGTCATAGAATGGGTCTCAAGATGACGTTCAGCTAATTCAAGCACCATTAACTTTTACATTTACTGTCCAATTTACTGGCAGTGGCAATGAAACCTTGATTTTGCTCCATAATAGTCTTCCTGTTTAATGAATAGACAAGCTCAAGGGGAGAGAATCCAGGAGTGCTGGTGTCAAGAGAATGGTCAGATTGGCCAACTAGCTGTGGTTCCCTCCACTATTTGGAACTATGTAGCTGAAATGAGAAGGTAAATAGGTGGTACAATCTTACAGCAGCCAATAGTCACCCCTGCTCTGCTGGCCACACTCTGCTCAGTCTGCCAGGCAGGAAGGATTTCTAATAAACAGAAAAATAAGGGTTATACACAGATTCCAATGTAAGAGCAAGCTATTGCCTTCCTGTTTCCTACTGGGTTTTGCAGCCCTCCTTCAGCTACTCTGGGATGTTAGAATAAGCAATCTGTTTTGAGTTTGAAAAGGTTTGATGTTCCTTTATGTGGGGGTGTTCAATTCATCAGAAGAAAAAAAGTGCCAGCCTCCTGCTCTCAGTAGTGTAGTATGGAAATGTAGCACATCCTACTCTGACATTTCTCTTCTGCCTCCTTAGCCCCCGTTGCAAGATTGTGGTTTCCAGATTGTTTTGCTTTTTCTTTCTCTAAATTAGTTTTACTTTTCATGCCAACAGTCTTCACTTCAGTTCAGTTCAGTCACTCAGTCGTATCCGACTCTTTGTGATCCCATGAACTGCAGCACGCCAGGCCTCCCTGTCCATCACCAACTCCCAGAGTCTACCCAAACTCATGTCCATTGAGTTGGTGATGCCTTCTAACTATCTCATCCTCTGTTGTCCCCTTCTTCTCCTGCCTTCAATCTTTCCCAACATCAGGATCTTTTCAAATGAGTCAGCCCTTCACATCAGGTGGCCAAAATATTGGAGTTTCAACTTCAACATCAGTCCTTCCAATGAACATCCAGGACTGATCTCCTTTAGGATGGACTGGTTGGATCTCCTTGCAGTCCAAGGGACTCTCAAGAGTCTCCTCCAACACCACAGTTCAAAAGCATCAATTCTTCGGCGCTCAGCTTTCTTCACAGTCCAACTCTCACATCCATACATGACTACTGGAAAAACAATATAGTCTTAGGTCCCATTAACTAAAGTTCTAATATTTTTGAAGCAATGGGGAAAGCTGGTATTAGCCACCAGCCAGGGCTGGACAAATGGGTTTGCAAACGCTACACCTTCATGCTTTGTGCCATGTGACACCCCATTTCTGAGGCTCCTGGAGCACTGGATTTCAATAGCGTTTTCCTCCCACCCCCACGGCTCTAGTTCCTAAATCTCAGATGATTAAATCCACTGCCTTCCACTTACCTCTCAGAGAAAGTCTGTCAGGCCCTTGTAGCAATGACCCTGAGGCATCTCAGGAGTGCCTGAAAGATGAGGTTCTGAACTCTGGCCATGTCCCCCTGGCAATTCACTCTACCTGGGGCCCTAAGCCATTTGTTGTTGTGGTTCAGTTGCTAAGTCATGTCTGACTCATTGAGACCCCGTGGACTGCAGCACACCAGGCTTCCCTGTCCTTCACTATCTCCTGGAGTTTGCTCAAACTCACTTCCATTGAGTTAGTGATGCCATCCAACAATCTCATTCTCTGTCGCCCCCTTCTCCTACCTTCAATCTTTCCCAGCATCAGGGTCTTTTCCAATGAGTCGGTTCTGCATCAGGCAGCCAAAGTATTGGAGTTTCAGCTTCAGCAGCAGTCCTTCCAATGAATACTCAGGACAGATTTCCTTTAGGATTGACTGGTTTGATCTTCTTGCTGTCAAGGAACTCTCAAGAGTCTTCGCCAGACTACAGTTTGAAACCATCAATTCTTGGGTGCTCAGCCTTCTTTATGGTCCAACTCTCACATCCATGCGTGACTACTGGAAAACCCGTAGCTTTGAGTGCTGTACTCCCAGCCTTTAGGGGCAAGGTTTCCTGCTCTGCCTTGGCCCAGACATCAGCCTGCGGCAGCTCTAGATCTAACCCAAACCGACTCCCCAAAGGATCTCTTCTCTACCCTCAAAGTCTATGGAGACTTTACCCACTTCTGGTTTTTATAACCATTCTTCTAAATCGCATCCAGCTCTAAGGCTCCCTTCCCGGTCAGAGGAGGGAGAGAGGGCAGAGGGTATGCTGCCTCCACTGAAAGTCTCTGATGGTTGTCTCTTCATCTGTCCTGGTAGACTACAGACTATGTAGTTAGGGAGAGGAAAAGATTAGTTATCCTCTGAGAACAGCTTTAATGTTAGACTACTTGGGAGTATCTAAATCTTTAAAGGGAAAATAAGTGCAAGAAAAACAACCCACGAGTGAGGGTGGATTTTTAAGTTCTTAGTTAGAAGAGTTCTAGCTGGTTTTCAGATACAGGGTCTTATCATTCGAGTGGTTGCTGCAGCGTAGAAATGGGAGCCACCAGGAACCAGAGCCAGATGACTTATTTTTAGTATTTAGACAAACATCTCTGTACAATTTAGATCTGAGAAGCAGGGTTCAGGATTTGGGATTTCTAGGGAAACAAGCTCAGCCCCACTTCCTCCCAGAGTGGTGGTGGAGGAGGGTGCTGCAAGTGAAACACCACATTGTTATGGAAGCCTTAACTTCCTGATGTAGCAGTTACATCAGGAATTTCCAGTCTTGACCTCAGGAATTTCCAGTCTTTAAGAGACGAATGTGTAACATACAGACATACATCTATACACACACATACTATATTCACACACACAAAACGTGAGCTGCACTAATTTTGTGTTGCAAGATGGGGGAGTCGAGGGGTACTGGAGAAATGGACACAGTTTCAATAGGTTTCTCATATTTTTCTACATTTGCTTCTTTTTTCCCCCTTCTCTTCAAGGATGGTGTTTAAAAAATTAATGCACATTTAATTTCCTTAAAAGTTTATGTCTTTTTCTTAAAAGACAAATATGTTTAATCAGTGAACTACTGAACTCCTTTGCTTCATTTTTCCTGATAACCTATTAACAACTAGAATATGGTTCTGCAGAGTCCAACTTGAAAAATGCCAAGTGTGATGGTTAATTTTATGTGTCAACTTGGCTGAGCCACAATGCTCAAATATTTGGTCAAACATCATTCTTAAAGTTCCTATGAGGGTGTTTTTGTATGAGATACACATTTAAATCAGTGGACTTTGAGTAAAGCAGATTGCCCTCCTTAAGGTATGTGGGCCTCTTCTAATCAGCTGAAAACCTGACTAGAACAAAAGGCTTGACTTCCCCTGAGCAAGAAGGAATTCTACCAGCAAACTGCCTTTGGACTTAAACTGTAAATCTTTACTGATTCTTCAGCCTGCTGATCTTCCCCATCAGATTTTGGACACACCAAGCCTGCATAATTGCAGAAACCAATTTCTTAAAATAAATTTCTTTATATATGTGTGTGCATATATACTGGTTCTGTTTCTCTAGAGAACCTTGACTGACACATTAAATTAATGTGAATTTGGAAAACAAAATGGAATCTATTTTCAGATAGACTGTTATTCATTGTAAAAAAAAAACAATAAGAACACACACATTTCCAATAGTCTATACAAACAGATTTTGAGATAAAGTTAAAAATCAGGCACTGTGATCAACTGTGAAACATGTCAAAACAAAGTAAATCTTAAAGGAAAAAGTACCACCATAAGAAGTAAGGAATTAAGACATCAAAAAAAAAAAAAAAAAATCCTAGATTCTTACTGAGGGACTATCTAAGACAAGCCAGATAGACATGAAGCTTTAAGCTGACATGCTGGCAAAGGCCTCAACTCAGGGCTGGCTGATGTGTTCATGCTCTCAAAACAGAGCCACAGAAAGAAGGATGTAGAGTATGTGCTCTGCATAATAAAAGCACAACCAGAGAAAAACTGGAGAAACCAACACCCTGAAAATTCAGAGTCAGTGTAAGGACTGGAAGGGAAAGGCCTGAGACAGTTCCCAGGACCCTTGCTGATCTTTTCACTGAGCACAAGACAAGTTACCAGAAGCAAGTCATCCCACCCTGTACCTTGAGATGGGATGACTTCACTTTCCCTTTATCCATGCTACTTTGACACCTCTACATTTCTTAAAGCTTTTGTTAGCAATTTTTTTTTTTTTAGAAATTTTTCAGATACTTTTTCTAGGTATCTGAACACTGCAACTTTGCTTAACTAGACTTACAGTCTAGTTAACTACATTAATTTGATTTCAATACTATGTGGTCTCTTAAAAAAATGTGATGTTTACAATAAAAACACGAGGGCATATATTCTTAAAAAGTCAAAGGAAAAAAGTCAACAAATAAAGTGGAAAGCGAGATTATATTCTATTTTAAGAAAAAAGCAATAGAAAAACAGCTAAGTTTCAAATACAATTCAACAAGCAGTAACTAGAGACTTCTTTACAAATCTGCTTCATCAGCATAGCATGGATGTTAAGAGGGGTACCACTTCTAGTTGTGGCCTAAGATCCAGTTACTTAACTCCTCTGTGTCTCTCTTCCTCTATTTTCAGAATGGAGATAATAGGGGGGAAAATTAAACATTCCCTCCAACTTACCACAACTTCAAATTATTAGTTTTTTCTCCATTCCTAAACCAGTGAAAATTCCTAAAAGAAAAATTTAGGAGAGAAAGGAGAAGCAACATTTATTGCATACCAACTATTAGTTGGCACACTATAAATTATCTCATTTAATCACCATAAACCTGTGAGAAAACATTTTTATCAATATACACATGAAATAGAGTCTTAGAGGCTCCAAGACTTAGATCAGAAGCTGCAGATGACCTACAATCTATTCTCTGGTGAAGCATAGCATGGAGTAATGCTCCACAGAGCAAGGTATCTAGGTCAACCAGCCTTAGAACCACTCAAAATGCCTGTTAAAACTGAAGATTTCTATTTAACTTCACACAGACATGTTTTTAATTTCAATATTTTGATGGTAGCAGAATTTCAATCTCTTGACAGTACTGGTTTTCAATAAACCAATACCATGATTCCTCTGCACACTCAAGAGCCACTGGCTCCCTGGTTAAGAGAATAAACTCTGAAGTTTTGCTATATTCTAATATGTGACTCAGGTCATATTACTTAACCTCTCTGAGATTCTCTACCTTATCCAAAGCATGAAGATAACAGAACCCTGTAAGGTTACCATAATGATTAAATAATGGGCGCACATTGTCAAGTTCATGGTCTGGTCTGAAACATGGTAATTATTACTACCTCCACATGACATTAATTTTATTTCCTCTTTGCTTTCTCATTCAACTTCAGGACTTATTAGGTTTGGTTTCCTCCCCATCATTCAACTGAAAGCAGGCAAGTGCATATCCTAACCGGCCTCCTTTCCAAATCCAATGACTTTTTTAAAAAAAATCTCCTTCATCTCTGTATCCAGTTTGCCTATCAGTTAGTCATTAAAACTGTACTGCACAACTGCTCTGGACCATACAGTGGGCCACATGTAAGGTACACAATGGTGAATATGTCAGGTGCAATCCCTACCCTCATGGAACATTCAGGCTTGTGCTGGGACTTTGACTTCAACAAGTAACTGCACATAACCACATTAAGAAATTATACAATCAAAGAACAGAACAGTGTGCCCTAAAAGAGAGTGAAAGAAGGGATATTTCATCAAGGAGTGTCAGGGAATGTCTGGGACCAGAGAAGGCAGGTTTCTTCCCACAGAAAGAACAGCAGCAAGTGGGAAGACTGTAAGGTAGAAAAGAGCTTCTCAGAGTGAAGGACATAAAACAGCATCAATGGAGGGTGGACAAGAGGAGGGGTGCTGTGAAATGAACCAGGAGAACAGACATGGGCTTAGTGATTCAGGGCCTTTTAAAATCATGCTGAAGGTTTAGACTGAATTCCAAGGGCAACTTGGGGCCACTGGGAGGACTCCAAGTCAGAGATGATACAATCACTGTGGCTGTGATCTGCAGAATGGATCAGAAGTGGGCTAGGAGAGACTGAGAGATCAGTTGGTTAGGGGGTTTTGGTTATGGATGCTGAAAATGGAAGTAGACACAAAAGTAGAAGAATCTGAGATAAATTTTTGGTGGAAAATTGAAAGAATCTGGAGATGAACTGGATGTGGAAAATGAAATAGTGTAGTCGCTCAGACATGTCCAACTTTTTGTGACCCCATGGACTGTAGCCCATCAGGCTCCTCTGTCCATGGGGATTCTCTGGGCAAGAATACTGGAGTGGGTTGCCATTTCCTTCTCCAGGGGATCTTCCTGACCCAGGGATTGAACATGGGTCTCCCTCATTGCAGGCAGATTCTTTATCATTACTCTCAAGCTCAACTTTGAGCATCAGGCTGAATACTTGAGCCATTTACCAAGAAAAGACACAAAATCACTGTCTGGGGAAAGCACCAGGATCTGTATATTTCTAGAAATCTCCCAGATGATTCCAATGGCTAGTCCCAGTTGAGAAAAATCAAACAAGAGGGGGTGCTATAGAGGATAGTAGTTAAGTTTAACGACTAATGACTGTATATTTCTTTGGCGGTAGCTTGCCTTGTTCAAAATTTGTCACTGGGGAAGTTGGCTTCCTCATTTGTAAAATGGAAATAATAACAGAACATATGTTATGGAGCTGTTGTAAACCATTAATCTTATAAAATATTTGGAATGTTTTCAAGCTACCCTTCTTATATCAGTCAGTTGAATCAGCCAAGTGCTTTCACATCTCCAAGCTCTTGATTCTCCTTTTGCTTCTTCCATGTTGTGATATCCTATATTCTCTTCAGAGAGAGTCTTCCTTGACTACTCCCCCTACTACCACCATCCCCAGCCAATCATCAAGGCCATTTTTCCCAGTGCATGATCATAGAGTTTAACACATTCCATTCCATTCAGTCACTCACTCGTGTCCGACTCTTTGCGATCCCATGGACTGCAGCACGCCAGGCCTCCTTGTCCATCATCAACTCCCAGAGTTTACCCAAACGCATGTCCATTGAGTCGGTGATGCCATCCAACCATCTCATCCTCTGTTGTCCCCTTCTCCTCCCACCTTCAATTTTTCCCAGCATCGGGGTCTTTACAATTATTTGTTTGTCTCCTGAACAAGACTTTAAACTTCTAGAAGTAACTGGCCTTATCTTACACAAACTTATGTCCACAGAACTTACTCTGATGTCATAGACTGAAATCCAGAATGAATTTGTTGGATTTAATTGAATTTAGCTAAGTTAAAAAAACATGCTACCCTCAGGGAACAGATCTTATGAACTCTGGTTTAATTATGTTGTCCTGTGATGCAGAAACAGCAAGTTAACACTCAAGGGATATAAAAAATTTACCCTAAGTGGCTATTTAGGCACAAACTTAAGCCTAAACCAGTCATGCCAAACATAACACCTTTCTTATCTGCCTCTCACCTCTGCTTTGTTCTTCCTGGGCAATGTGGGGCCCATGCCTTTCTGAGGAACAGCAGAAGGGGGAAGGCAGTTGGGGAGGAAGAGACATACTCCTACAACTTTACAAAACCTTCCTTCACTCCTTAGTCGGGGAAAGGAAGGTAGAGAGAGCTGCTGCATGTGCTAGAAGAAGCATGTCAGATTGGTTTGAGTCCTCTGTACCCCTGTGGCTTGGTAGAGTCTGTCTAAACACCAGTAGGCAAATACCAGTGACATTACAGCAGAGCAAACTGGCCCAGAACAATTTTTGTAAGAGACCCATGGTTTTCATCATGACCTTGTATGGAAGCAAAACTTGATCCCCTTCATGCTAAAGCTTCCGGAGCCTTCAGCCTCCAAAAAGCACGCATGATGGACTAGTTGTACACTTTAAACCAAAGTAACTTCAGAATCTGACCCCACTCATGTTAATGTTTCTGGAGACCTCAGTCTCCAGAAAATATGTAGGAAATAGTGGTCAGGCATCTGAGACTGAAATAACCTGATAAAAGGTTTGGATCCCTGAGAGAAAAGATGAAAAGAATTTGTCATTCTGTTCTTTAATCTCAAGGCAAATGGGCATAGCAGAAGGCAGTTTTAAATGTATAAACTGACAGTTTTTGGAGCCAAACAAATCTGTGTCCAGTCATGACTCATTCACTTTAGTTCCTATGCTCATTAAAGTTAATACTAAATAATAATGATAATAACAACAGCTAACACCAAGCAGTCCATCCTAAAGATCAGTTCTGGGTGTTCACTGGAAGGACTGATGTTGAAGCTGAAACTCAAGTACTTTGGCCACCTGATGCAAAGAGCTGACTCATTTGAAATGACCATACCTGATGCTGGGAAAGATCAAGGATAGGAGGAGAAGGGGACGACAGAGGATGAGATGGCTGGACTCACTGACTGTCACCGACTCAATGGACATGAGTCTGGGTAGGCTCTGGGAGTTGGTGATGGACAGGGGGCCTGGCATGCTGCAGTTCATGGTGTCACAAAGAGTCAGACATGATTGAGTGACTGAACTGAACACTTACATATGTTTATTACATGCCAGACTGTTCTAAGTGCCTTACATATGTTAACTCATCTTAGTCCTGAGAAAAATAAAATCCACCAAGGAAGACACTTCTCTCATACTTTACAGTGAAAGAAACAGTCATTCACTGTTAGAATGACTGAGTAAATGGTTCAGTTCAGTTCAGTTCAGTTGCTCAGTCGTGTCTGACAGTAAACAGCAGAGCCAGGATTCAAACCTAGGCAGTGTAGGTTCTGAGCTCATGTAGTCTGGCTTCAAACACCAGGCTTACATCCACTGAATTTCCCTGCCTCCATGTGCCTCAGTACATCACCTGACTTTGGGAATCTATGTTTCATTGTCAAGTGGGTATAATGAGGTCAACCTTAGTGACGTGTTGAAGGATACGGTGTAGGGAGAATCCTGAATACCAAAGGAGCACCTAGACGAGGTCAAGTGCCTTTAATTTTCAACCTGTATGCTCATAATGTATTATGTGAATTCTAGGAAAATGCTAATAAAAGTCAGTTATCTAGAGATCCAAGAACAGCAAATGTATGGGTGTGTGGGTTGGACAAATTGGATGCTCCAGAATATTCTTTTCTGAAATTTTAATTGATCCAGAAGGCAGTTTTAGTCTATAAAGTCAATTATCTCAATACTTTTAAATAAACAATGGCTTTTGTTGTCAACAGAAGCCCACCAAAGAGCAATAACCAGGTGGAGGTATGAGTCAAAAGGTGGGAGAGCCTGAGGGAAAACAATTATTTAGATCTGGATCAGCCAGTTCCAGAAAAGTTCCTGATGCATGATCAGAACATTTCCAGAAGAAAAGAGGAAGGCCAGTGTAATGAGAGGAACCTGCATGATCAAAGGCACTGAGGTGTGAATGAGAACTCCCTTTTCTCGGGGTTACAGCAGAGTGAATGGTGAACAACAGCAAGGATGACAGAGGCCTGGAAAGCTGGACAGGGTGATGGATGTCACACAGTGGACTGTGGATTTCATTCTATGTGTGACAGGGAGGCACCAAGAGTTTTAGAAAGGACATCAGACTTGTGCTTTAGCAAGACAATTTGTGCAGTGTTGTGTGTGGATTTAAGTGGAAAGTATAGCCATCAGGGAGATCAATTTTGAGGTAGAAAGTATAACAGAAATTTTTTTCACACCAATATATGAAAATATACACCAAAATATACCACTGTATTAAAATCTTGAGAGAGAAGGACCAAATATTATTTGCACTAAGAGTGAAAATAAATCATTACTGCCTCTAATGAGATTAAATTAAAAAACTGTAGTTCTTAGCAAAACTGCCATGTAAAATTTTAGACACACAAAGAAAATAACTGTAGAAATATGCACATATTTCCACCAGAGAATGGAATCTGGACGAAGTGGGCGAAGTAAGCAAAGAAGTAAACAGCATCCAGAGCTTAAGAAATGCCTTGCTTTTCACCAAGAAGGGCCAACATTGTTTTCTTTGAATTGGCTCTTGTACTTCCTTGCAAAGAAATTGATAGTGTTGTGGGAAATTCAACTATTGAAATAACAACGAAAACTGCAACCCAATATGAGGAAACTGGTATTATGTCAAAGCAACAAGTCACTGAACTTTTGACCCGCACACCCAAAAAAGTGGAGAGAATGTTTCAAAAGAATCAAGTCTGAATAATAAAAAACAGCACACCACTTCCCCTCATTCACATCTGGCCTTGGGGGGACAGCTAACTTAGGTCGAACCCAAAGTACTGTTTCTTCAAGGTCCCTCCCAAGACCCTCTTTCTAAGTGACATGTCCCCTCACTGAATATTCTTCCCCATACTGATCATTCTCACTACTTGTATGGGTAATTAGTCTAAATATTTGCTCTTCTCGAACAGGGCCTTTTAACTATTCTTTAGACATTTTATGTATACATAGTTTGTTTCTCCAATTTAACAGTAAGAATTTAAAGTGGGACTATTTGGGTATATTTTTATAATACTTTCACTGGGGCACACAAAAAGAAAAGATAATAAAGCAACAGTAACAATAACAGCTAAGCTAGTCTGAATGCTAGCCATGTTTTCGGCATCGTTTCAAAAGCTATACATGTATTAATCACTACAACAACTACATGAGGTTGATGCTATTACTGCCCTCAGTTTACACTTGAGGAAACTGAAGTATAGGAGAGGTAATCATTTTTACCACAGTTACACAGCTTGTATGCATATGATCTCAGGAAGTCTGATACCAGAATTGTGCTTCAAAGTATCATTTAATGTATTATTTTCTTTGAATTCAAATTCAAAAAGAAATTTGAAAATCAGAGGTGCTAGGTAGGAACTGGAGACATGATCTGGGATCAAGTAAGGTTTGGTTTTTTAAGACTTTGATAAACAATTTTTTTGTAGCCTCCAAAAGATTTTGTGGGCCATCATACACAGGGTCATCTCTAACCTGGACACCAAGGGAAACATGGTGTCTTGGACTTCTGCCTCCACTGTACTGCCTCTATTTTAATCTGCTGTCACTTACTGTAACCTGAAAATAATGTGACTAAATCAAACACAGTGGTAGTAAGTAGAAGATGCATACCGAACATAAAACATATTCACTTCTCACTGAACCAATAAACTCTTCTCTCACTCTCTGTTTAGTTAATGGCTGTGACTGGCATGTGAGAACAGTGAGGAGAAATGACTTCAGTTCACAGGAGTTCGGAGCAGAGAACAGGGCATCATCAGGTCTGGCACTGTTCTTGAGCCCCAAGTCACCAAGTCCCTCGTCTACCACCACAGTAAGTACCTGCCTTCCTTTAAGCCAGAACAGCACACCCCACTGGAAAGCAGGGCTGAGCTGTGAAAGCAACAGGTACTCTCTCCAAGCTGTCCTGGTCTTTGAGGCTTTGCATTCTTGAGTGGTCTACACATTGTGTTCCAAAAGCACTTTTTCTAGTGTACAGCTTGGCCTTAACTTTCCTCTCTAACTCTCAGGTTTCAGTATACTCTCTTCTCTAGTTCTATCCCTATACTCACTTGAGTACATGGCCAGCTCGCCATATTCTCATGAAGGGAGGGTTTGACCATAGGTAATATCTTATCAGAGTACAGACTCTAGACCAACCTGCACCTTAACTCACTCCTACCCTTATCATACCCATCATGTATCATGCACAAGGCCTATTCTGGGCATAACTGGCAGCAGGGACATTGTAATAGGACACCTGAGGCTCTGTTAGGTAAGCCTCTGGTAATGACATGACAAGTAAGCCATCAAACCACGGTGCTGCCCTGAGACCACCATGTAAGAGAGCCTGGCCAGCCTCCATGAGGAGAGAGACCATTGCAGTCAACACACAGAACCAACCTCGAGAAATGTGAGTGAGGTCCTCTTGTCTCTGCTGTGCTGACAGATGACTGCAGCCATGGCAGGAGTGACCCCAGGCAGGGCAACAAGAGAATCACCCAGCTGAGCGCTGGCTCTTCAGATCTCAGACCTTCCCTGCCCAAACTGCTAAGATGTAGTATTTTATGAGCAGATAATATTAAATAGATTTTGGCAAGGTTTGCTATGAAGAAATAGATAACTTCTAAAAACTCCAAGTGAAAACTGAGAAAATAATCTTAATATCTCTTAAAGTTATATCATGATACAATATACTATCTTCTTCAACAGCCACCATTAAATCAAGGTATAGTGTCTATCTGCCCTTTCACTACTGCCACAACTACAACAACATCACGCATGCACACATTCTTCAATCTCTTGCCTGCTCCATCAGATGTTCTTCTAGACTTTCCATTGCTATATTTCTAGCTCAGTCCTTTTAACTAATCCCATTCCCATATTTCCAGTTTCTTCAGTCTATGAAGAGTAGCCATCACTTACTATGTACCAGAAACTGTCAGCTTCTCACCATCAACTTATCAAGCAGACACCATTGTTCTGTTCACTTTATATAAGAGAAAGCTTAAGTACAGTAGATTAAGTCTACTCAAAGTCACAAAGCTAATAATGGTTGATGGAGGTAGGATTTGAATCCAGGCAGAAAGGCTCTAATTCAAACCCTTAAAATTTACACTGGGCTGTACAAACTCTGCAGGTGACCACTCAACCCCCCAAGCACTCCAGACTTTACATTTCAAAACCAAACTCATCCTTTTCTCTTACAAACCTCACATTCCCTTCTTTGATAAACACCATTTACTTACATGCCCAAAGAATAAACTTCCCACACGTCTGATGAGGAACCTCACCCCCTGGAATCCATGTACTCTCATTCATCTCACTACCATTGCCATACATCAGGATATCATTAATTTCATCTTAAATAACTGCAAATAGGCTTGCTGCTAGTCTTCTTACCTGTGACTGGATGGGTGAGTCACTTTTCCTCTTCACTATCTTTTTGTTCTCCCTCAATCCATACCTACATCATTAAGGATATATTTTGCCAGCAGAATATACAATGGTAAGTACAAGAGAGTTGGCCATACTGCTATGAGTATGACTATGTATGATTATTGGAGCTTGTGGGTGTGTGTTTGTGTGTGTGTATGTGTAAGAGGTAAGTGTTGCTTTGAATAGGGCAACCAATTCCTTCCAGTTTGCCCCACCAAATAAATTTCTCCTATTTTAGCACGAAGAGTCTTGCATCCCAGAAAACTGCTGCCTTCCAGGCAAAACCCGACAACTGGTCAGCCTTCCAGAGGGAGTGACTGAGTACAGGATTTAACTAAGTGACTCAATGTGGAAGGCTGTGCTGATGTTCTGCCTCCACTGAAGCCAGCTGACATTATGGTTTCTCTCTCTCCCTTTCACAAAACTAACCAGAAAGCGGAGTGATAGTGAATGCCACCAGTCTCTTTTATCCTCATTTCAATCAACCTACCAGCATCCTCTGAAGCAGATGACTGTGGTGTGCTTCTTAAAATGCGGTCTTCACTTGGTTTCCAGCCCTCACTCTCTCCTGATTTTTCTCTAGTCTTAATCTCTCAGCCTTCTTTGATGATTCCTCTTTCATTGTCTATCTTCATGTTGGAAAGCCCCAACTTTCTGTTTGGCCCTAGTGATTTTTCTCTTTCAGTATCTACTGGATACATAACCTTATCTAATACACTCTCAAGTTCAGAATCAATTACAGAATAGATATACAGTCAAGAAGAGGAGATTAAAATGTCACTTTGTTACTGATTTTTAATATACTTATACTGGAGAATATGGCTGAGTCACAGATAACTGGGCTTGCTAATATTTTAGTGACTAACCCATTCAGAGATAGTTACATTTAGACAACCACAGGTTTCTCCCAAAGCAAACAGACTCTTGAAAAACTCACAATATGAAAGATTAGAAAATGTATATTCTCTGAAGGTAGACATCCCCAAAGATACACAAAATTAATTAACTACGAATAGTGGATTCTGTCTTCCAACATGACCGATTAGTTATGTCAACCCTCTTCCCCTGGGGAACAGTGACTAAGAAGACAGTAAGAAGTCAGGACTGGGACACTGATGGCAGTTGGGCTTCCCTGTAGCTCAGTCGGTAAAGAATCTCCTTGCAGTGCAGAAGACCTGGGTTCAATCCCTGGGTCAGGAAGATCCCCTGGAGAAGTAAATGGCAACTCACTCCAGTATCCTTGCTTGGAGAATCCCATGGACAGAGGAGCCCAGAAGGCTAGTCCACGGGCTTGCAAGTGCTGGACACAATATACCAATTTACATTACTTTTTACTTTTATATCTCCAGCTTCAACCTCTTCCCTGAGATTCAGATTTATATGTCCACCCACCTACCCAACCTCTCTGCCTGAAAGTCTAATAAGCATTTCAAACTCAAAATGTCTAATAGAGAACTTGAGTTTTTCATTATCCTCTTCACTTCTGGGTCAGTTTGCTAGGTTCAGTTGGGTATTGCTATGCCATAATAAAATGCCATAGGCTGGGAGGCTTAAACAACAGAAATTTATTTTCTCACAGTTCTGGAAGCTAGAAATCTAAGATCAAGGTGCCAGCAGGGTTGGTTTCTCCTGCAGTCCCTCTCCATGGCTTGCAGACAGCTTCCTTCTCATTTACTTCACATGCCTTTTCTCTGTGCACATGCATCCCGGATGTCTTTCTCTTCTTATAAGAACACAAGCCATATTAGATTAGAGCCTGTGTTATGAACTTATTTAACCTTAATTTCCTCTTTAAAGGCCCTATCTCCAACTACAGTCACATTGGGAATTAGGGTTTCCAAACAGAAACTGGGAGAAAGACAGAATCCAGTCCATTAACAACATTTTTCCACAATCTGGCCCCCATTTCAGGAAATGGCACTACCACTGGCTAGTTGCCAAAACTTTAGGAATTGAGTAGGACATATCCAGCACATTAGCAAGTTATTAACACCATTTCCATATCCCACCACCTCCATTACAGACTCTAGGTTCAACCATTATCTTATACCTGCTCTATTGAGACAGTCTCCTAACTGGTTTTCCTGCTTCCTTCTTGCCTTTCCTGCTTCCTTTCTTGCCCTGCCACAGTCTATCTTCCATATATCCACCAGAGATATCTTTAAAAGTAAGTCAGATGTTATTGCTTCTCTGATTTGAACACTCCAGTGGCTTCTCATTACTCTAGATTAAAAGCCAGTGTAGTCTCTGACTCACCATGATCCATCCCCTACCGAGCTGTCCTTACTGCACATCACGCTTCCCTGCCATTCCCTCAACTTCAGTCACTTTGGCCTCCTTGATTTTCTTAAAGCAGGAAAAGCTCATTTCTGTGTCACAACCATTGCAATGTGGTGGTTCTTGTCCTTCTGCCTGGAACTCTGTAGGACTGTTTTCCCCTTTTATTTTATTTATGTCTCTACAATTGTAACTTCCCTAATAGAATCTTCCTTGACTTCCTTATTTAGAATACACCTCCCCCCGACCATGACTCTCCTCCCTTACCCTCCTCTATTTTCCCTCAAAGCATTTATGACTACCTGAAACTACAGTGGATTTGTATTTGATTAGTTGTTTACTGTTAGTCTTTTCTATCAGACTGGAAGCTTTGAGAAGCTTCTTGTTCTCTACGGTACTGAGAACAGTTCTTTAGCACAAAACAGAAAATTTGATCATGCTATTTCCTTTCTTAGGTTCTCCAGCATCTGACTTCCCACCCAGTTAAAATCTTGGCATTTTATGCGATATATAATAAAGTTTTCCTACTCTTTAGTTTCACCTCCAGCTACTCACCATGCAGCCCCGAATAACCTCTTCAAGACCAGAGTCATGCTCATTCATCTTGGAATGTTTGACCTCTAGCATAGTACCTGGCACAAAATGGCTACAAAGCAACTGACATTAAGTGGCAGGAATTATTATATAAAGCAGAGAGCATAAAGTGTCTGCATTTTACATTTAACTAGTTTGCTACTATGTTGATAAAATGGTGATAATAAAATTATCCCTACCAATCCCACAGGTTTATTGCTGTTTCAAAAAAATCAAATTCATTAATATTTATAAAGCACCTGCTATGTGCCTGGCACCATCCCAGGTGGTGGGAATACATTAGTGAGTAGATTAGATGAAGATTTCAGCCTCCATGGAATTTATGCTCTAGTAAAGGGAAGATATTTAAACACACACACACACACCCAAGTGCAACAGAGAGAATTAAATCAAGAAAGAAGGGTGAAGAGTATCTGGTGCAACGCATACCACATTTCACATCTGGTGGTCAGGGAAGTCCTTACAAGGCTGATGACATTTGAACAGAGACTTGAAAGTGTTGAGGGAACAAGCCAGGTAGGAGGCTCTGGGGAAAGAACATTCCCTTCAGAGGACACAACAAAGGCAAGGGCCCTGAAACAAGGGCACAGTCCACAGAGCTCAAGGCTACACTAAAGATCACAAAATAAGTGTCGGTAAATATAAAAGGATCAAGTCAGACATATGCTCCCAGACCACAATTGAATTGAAGGTGGGAGGAGAAGGGAACCACAGAGGATGAGATGGCTGGATGGCATCACCGACTCAATGGACATGAGTCTGAGTGAACTCCGGGAGTTGGTGATGGACAGGGAGGCCTGGCGTGCTGCAGCCCATGGGGTTGCAAAGAGTGGGACACAACTGAGTGACTTTACTGAACTGAACTGATAATAAATAACAAAGCATCTCTGAATAATTCCTCAATATTTGGAAACTAAATAACACTTTTAACCACCCCATGGATCAAAGAAGAAGTTAAAGGAAAAATTAGAAAGTACTTTAAACTGAATGAAATTGAAGACACAAAATATCCAAATTTTGTGAAATTTCTAGAACTAAAACACCTATATTAGAAAAAAACAAAAGTTTGAAATTAATGACTTCAGCTTCTGTCTTAAGAAGCCAAAGGGGGGAAAAAAAAAAAGCATATAAAACCCAAAGTAAGGAGAATAAAATATACTGATAAAGATCAGAGTAGAAAATAATGAAATAGAAAATACAAAAAAAAGAAGAGAGAGAAACAATTTAAAAAAAAGAAACTTACTCTTCAGGAAATCAATAAAACTGATAAACTTCTCATAAGCAAGATCAGAAAAAGAAGACACAAACTACCAATATCAGGAAGGAGAGAAGATTACATGACAAATTCTAGTGGTATTAAAAGAAAAATAAAGAAATACTATGAACAACTTTATGCCAAGAAATGCAACTAACCTTTCTGAAACGTACAAATTTCTGGAATAGTGTGAGCTATCATGGGAGGGGGGTGCATGTTTGGGAGTTCGTGTAAAAAAATAAATAAATACAAAAAAAAAAAAAAAAAAGAACAGATAGTGAATAGCCCTATATCTATTGTTCAAGATGGTGGAGTAGAAGGACATGTCTTCATCTCCTCCTGCGAGAGCACTGAAATCAAATCTATTTTTAAATGCCATATATTAAAGTTGAAAGAAAACCCTTTCTACAAAAACATCTAGGACCAGATGATTTCATTAGTGAATTCCACCAAACATTTAAGCAAAGTATAATACCTATTCTAAACAAACTCTTCTAAAAAATTTAATGGAGGGAAATTAAAAGATGCTTGCCCCTTGGAAGAAAAGTTATGACTAACCGAGACAGCACAGTAAAAAGCAGAGACATCACTTTGCCAACAAAAGTCCATATAGTCAAAGCTATGGTTTTTCCAATAGTCATGTATGGATATGAGAGGTGGACCATAACGAAGGCTGAGGGCTGAAGAATTAAAGCTTTCGAACTGTGGTGCTGGAGAAGACTCTTGAGAGTCCCAACTCACTGGAAAAGACCCTGATGCTGGGAAAGACTGAGGGCAGGAGGAAAGGGGGGCAACAGAGGATGAGATGGTTGGATGGCATCATTGACTCAATGAATATGAGTCTGAGCAAGCTCTGGGAGATTGTGAGGGACAGGGAAGCCTGGCGTGCTACATACAGTTCATGAGGTCACAGAGAGTAGGACACGACTTAGTGACGGAACAACAGTACTTTCCAACTCATTCTCTGAGACCGGCATTATCTGATACCAAAACCAGGCAAAGATAGTAATGAAAACTAAAGCTCTGGTGAGAATAGATGTAAAAATTTAAGAATTTTAAAACTTCAGCAAGTTGACTGTGACAATATATATATAAAAAAGGTAATAGCACCGGGTCAAGAAGGGGTTTATCCCAGATATACAGTGCTTTTAACAGAAAAAAAGCAAGGAGGCCCAGGTGCCTAGACTAAATGAGTTGTGAAAATGAGCTAAGATCTGAGAAGAGGAACTAGATCATGAGAGCCACAGCACAGGTTCCAGATCACTTGACTCAATTGGTTTTAGTGGCCCTAAGCTGAATGCACAATACTAATGGTGAGAATTTGAGACCCTTTTATAGGCAAAAAACGAAGATTTTGGGGGAGAGTGAATACCAGAGAGAACTGTCAACCTCAATGTAAAGCCTTAGACTTTAAATCTGAGAAGCTATTACAGAGTTTTGAGCAGAGGAGTGATACAATAACATGGCTTGACTCTGTTTTAATAATCTATTTTGTTGAGAACATATTTTAGTAGTGTAAGGTTAGACACAAGTAAACCAAATAATAACATGTAAATGAAAGTATTTTATAAATTATAAGTCAAATATTATGATAACTTAGTCATTTCTTAGCACATCATTTCTGACATATATTCTGCTCTACATATATTTCTTACAAATAATAGACTTGTAATAAAATACATTTTGATAGGGAGGGCTCTCACAGAAATGTGGGAACCTTGCTTGGTGGTGGGGTGATCACTGAAGTTCAATGGAGTTCACCAAACCCTTTCACTACACATCCTTCAGCTTTATTGTCATAAACAAAATGCAATGTTTAATGATAAGACCTTAGAATAATATTGCATTCCTAATGTCATGGTCCTGACTTGATTGTGATGCCAGAAATACATAATATTTAACATTTTCCCAAAGCACTGGTCTCCCCTAGATCAGCCATCTGCAGTCTTTGTCTTCCTGACTGATGGTATCTTACAGGATTTAACTCCTACTTGTGTCAGAGTAAGCCTGAAGAAGCTTCATCTACTACTAGGCACAACAGGGTGTGATGTTTCTAAGGCGTAAAGATATTAGAAATGGTATTTATTTGCAATGACTAGAGACAACTTAAAACTCCCAGAAGGTGAAAAACTAGAAAAACCAGGGAGGAAGGGCCAAAAATATAACCAGATTAATGAAACCAAGGATCAAGTCCAAGATGTAAAGCACCAGTGGGTGACAAGTTCATGTCCAGGAGAGCTGGAATTAGAATTTTTGTTCAATGTTGTGGATATGGAATAAAAAAAATAGAGTTTTCTTTTACAAAAGATTTGGAATATGCTCAGGGGTAGAATGGCCATTTTAAAACATATATAATACAATACATGCCTAATTTTTTGTTTGAGGTCATAATGATTTAGTTTGTTTCAGCACTCCTAACAGAATAATACAACGTGAGAGTGCTAAGGCCCCTCACAGCTGGACAGGGAAGACTTTTTTGGAAGAAGTAAATACCAGGTAGAGAATTATCAACATCATCCACACTAAGTCAGTTCTGCTGACATGAAAATGGTTTTCACAGGTAGTCTTTGCAGTTTCTATTTAGCACACAGGCCTTCTACCTGGGAAAGTCCAGCTTGGTGATGACATTTCGGTCCAGCTCACAAAGTTACCTGTGCTTCAGGGTAATGTTTTTTAAAGCTGAACATTATTTGGAAAACAAAAGTGATGAGCCAACTAACCCACACATGTCATATTGAAATCTTAGGAGGAAGTTACTGCCTACAAAACACATACACATACGCACACAACCACTTTTTAACATTTTTGAGTTTCACCGAGTTCTATTTAGTTGACTTCGGAATGTTTGAAACATATTGAAAATTTCTGAGAAATTTTGTTTCAATAATTTTCTTATAGAAACGTTCGGGAAATAAAAATGTTTTATTTTATTCATTTACATATTCACTCAGTAAGCAAATGCTGAAATGTATCCTCAATACCTAGCACTCAGCTTATAACAATGAAAAATTGAGGTTCATGTACTCAAGGACCTTAGTGAAGAATAGGAACGTGTGCAAGTAGCTCTAATTCAAAGAGACAAGGTGATCAGAGAAGTATAAACAAAGTACTTCGGGTTAAAGAGAAGGAAGTGTCTAACTGCCAGGGTCTTTGAAGAGCAACAGAAAGAGCTATATAAAACTTCAATCTTCATGGATTAGAAAGAATTTATGAAGATGAGAAGCAGAAAGCATGACATTTCAAGCAGAGAGAGTAAACCTGAAGGTACAAAAGAGCATGTTAAGCCTTATGCCATACTGAAGAAGCCATCTACCTTTGGTACCCCCAATACCTAGCACCTAACCAGCAAAGAGTCGGACACGACTGAGCGACTGAACTGAACTGAACTGAACCAGTAATTAATCAGATGGTGACTGAAGCCATGAAATTAAGAGACACTTACTCCTTGGAAGGAAAGTTATGACCAACCTAGACAGCATATTCAAAAGCNACGACTGAACTGAACTGAACTGAACCAGTAATTAATCAGATGGTGACTGAAGCCATGAAATTAAGAGACACTTACTCCTTGGAAGGAAAGTTATGACCAACCTAGACAGCATATTCAAAAGCAGAGACATTACTTTGCAAACAAAGGTTCATCTAGTCAAGGCTATGGTTTTCCCAGTAGACAAGTATGGATGTGAGAGTTGGACTGCGAAGAAAACTGAGCACCAAAGAATTGATGCTTTTGAACTGTGGTGTTGGACAAGACTCTTGAGAGTCCCTAGGACTCCAAGGAGATCCAACAAGTCCATCCTAAAGGAGATCAGTCCTGGATGTTCATTGGAAGGACTGATGCTGAAGGTAAAACTCCAATATTTTGGCCACCTGATGCAGAGATCTGACTCATTGGAAAAGACCCTGATACTGGGAGGGATTGGGAGCAGGAGGAGAAGGGGATGACAGAGGATGAGATGGCTGGATGGCATCACCAACTCAATGGATGTGAGTCTGGATAAACTCTGGGAGTTGGTGATGGACAGGGAGGCCTGGCATGCTGCGATTCATAGGGTCACAAAGAGTCAGACATGATTGAGTGACTTTACTGAACTGAACTGATCTCGTGATTGAGAATGAAAATGTTGCGATCATTTTGTGCTTATTATGAAATTTTGATGATGACTATAATGATGTCAAAACAGGATTGTGCTATAGAACTTGATCAAAGTGTCCATGTGGCTATGCTAACCAGTTATTTACTACCACAATCAACTTGCTTGCATTTTCCATTTTCAAACCCTTCAGTGTACTCTGAGAAAGTACAGTATCAAAACTTCACACACACAACCAAATTGTTCCAAAATAAATCAGGAAAGTAATAGAGATGATAGAATAAAGAAAATTAGTACAAACTAGGATTGGACTAATTCTATTATGTATACCCTACGATATAGGGTATTTATAGACTATAGGGTTTCTATAGTCTTTAAAATAAAAACAATTTACCACTAGACTAAAAATAAACAGAATGTACAGCCCAGAAGTAGAAGCTATTAGATATAACATCATGATAGTCAATAAAGGAGACACCATTAATCAACAAGAAAGTGAAGGTTTGGCCAATAACTGCTGTCTGAGTGATTAGTTAGCAATTTGGAAAAGATCTATTTAGAACCTTATTTCATTTCACTCAACCAAAACAAAGGAAGTAAATATAAAATATCAATATGTATATCTATGGCTAATGCATGTTGATATTTGGCAGAAACCAACAAAATTCTGTAAAGCAATTATCTTTCAATTAAAAAATAAATAATTTTTTAAAGCAATAAAGCATAAAAAATCAGAAATTAGTTGGAAGAACGAAGCAACATGAATATTTATCAAGTGTCTAGAAGCAAAACGATTTACTAAGCTTAAAAATGATAAAAGACATAAGGAAGAGAATGAAAGATAAAAATACAAAACTTCATATACAAACTCTGAAAATCATGAGCTTAGTATCAAGTTGTAGAAATGCCTATAGAACATACTAAAAGCAGTAATATCTTTATAGTATTAGGAGCTTACATAACTTGACCAAAAACTCCACATAAAAAGGGAGGGATAAAATACTTCAAAAATTTTAAATTGTTGCTGTTGTTTAGTAGCTAACTGTCTGACTCTTTGGGACCCCATGGACTGTAGCACACCAGGCTTCCCTGTCTTTCACTATCTCCCAGAGTATCCTCAAACTCATGTCATTGAGTCCCTGATGCCATCCAACCATTTCATCTTCTATTGCCCCCTTCAGCTTCAGCATCAGTCCTTCCAATGAATATTCAGGGTTGATTTCCTTTAAGATTGACTGGTTTGATGTTCTTACTGTTTAAAGGACTCTCAAGAGTCTTCTCCAGCACCACAGTTTGAAAGCATCAATTCTTCATCCCTCAGCCTTCTTTATGGTCCAACTTTCACGTCGATATATGACTACTGGAAAAATCATAGCTTTGACTATTGGACTTCTGTTGGCAAAGTGATGTCTCTGCTTTTTACTATGCTGCCTAGATTTGTCATAGCTTTCAAGAAGTGCCTTTTGATTTCATGGCTGAAGTCACTGTCCACAGTGATTCTGGAGCCCAAGAAAATACCTGTCACTGTTTTCATTTTTCCCCATCTATTTGCCATGAAATGATGGAACCAGGTGCCATGATCTTAGTTGTTTGAATGTTGAGTTTCAAGCCAGGTTTTTCACTCTCCTTTTATTCTCATTAAGAGGCTCTTTGGATTTCAGTGGCTCAGACGGTGAAGAATTCGCCTGCAATGTGGGAGACCTGGTTCAGTTCCTGGATTGGGAAGATCCCTTGGAGAAGGAAACAGCTAACCACTCCAGTATTCTAGCCTGGAGAATCCCATGGACAGAAGAGTATGGCTGGTTACAGTCCATGGGCTCACAAAGAGTCGGACATGTAAAAGCAACTTTTACTACTTTCAAGAGGCTCTTTAGATCCTCTTCGCTTTCTGCCATTAGCATGGTATCATCTGCATATTTGAGGTTGATATTTCTCCCAGCAATCTTGATTCTAGCTTGTGATTCATCCAGCAGGGACATTTAAAATTATTGTATTTATAACTAATCAATATGCATATAAAACTTATATTCATTGTTGGTAGTATAAATAAAACAACACTAAGATATCATTGTTTGGTAGACAGCAATGGTATCTTTCTAACTAATAATAATATTCAGTGCAGATGCAAAGATGGTATAGTGTAGAATCTTTGTCTTTACATAATGGGGATGATATTACTTTTAGTTTATTGATTTTTTAATGACAAAGAAGCCTGGTATGCTGCAGTCCATGGGTTCACAAAGAGCTGGAAACAACTTAGCAACTGAACTGAATTGAACTGAAAGCAATTTCAATCAGATAAAATGCTTTCGTTTTTTTAAACTACAGCAGAAAGTTGTGACAGAGAAAACTTGCATATTAATACAAAAATAAATGTAGCAGATTGCCTGTACATTCTTTTAAAGAAGAAAATTAAGCAAGGAGGGTGTAGTACTTGTTATATGGCTATTAAAACTGCCTACAAAATTACTGTCAGCAGATAAATGTGATGATGGTAAAGAAAGAGACAAATCAGCAGTGGCCAGTAAAAGATCCAATTACCAATGATTACTTTATATATAACAAAATTAACATTTTCAATATAGTGGGGGGAAATCAGGCTACTTAAAAATGGTGCTACAACTGTTGATTAACTAGAAAAAAAGTCTGTTTAATCTTTATCTCACAAGTAAATACAAAATTTATATACACATATATATGAAGTACAGAATGAAGCAGGGGAAAGGCTAAATGAGTTTTGCCAAGAGAACGCACTGGTCATAGCAAACACCCTCTCCCAATAACACAAAAGAAGACTCTACACATGGACATCACCAGATGGTCAACACCGAAATCAGATTGATTATATTCTTTGCAGCCAAAGATGGAGGTCTATACAGTCAGCAAAAACAAGACCGGGAGCTGACTGTGGCTCAGATCATGAGCTCCTTATTGCCAAATTCAGACTTAAATTGAAGAAAGTAGGGAAAACCACTAGACCAGTCAGGTATGACCTAAATCAAATCCCTTATGATTATACAGTGGAAGTGAGAAATAGATTTAAGGGTCTAGATCTGATAGACAGAGTGCCTGATGAACTGTGGATGGAGGTTCATGACATTGTATAGGAGACAGGGAAAAAGACCATCCCCAAGAAAAAGAAATGCAAAAAAGCAAAATGGCTGTCTGGGGAGGACTTACAAATAGCTGTGAAAAGAAGAGAAATGAAAAGCAAAAGAGAAAAGGAAAGCTAGAAACATCTGAATGCAGAGTTCCAAAGAACAACAAGGAGAGGTAAGAAAGCCTTCCTCAGCGATCAATGCAAAGAAATACAGGAAAAAAACAGAATGGGAAAGATTAGAGATCACTTCAAGAAAATTAGAGATACCAAGGGAACATTTCATGCAAAGATGGGCTCGATAAAGGACAGAAATGGTATGGACCTAACAGAAGCAGAAGATATTAAGAAGAGGTGGCAAGAATACACAGAAGAACTGTACAGAAAAGATCTTGACAACCCAGATAATCACGACGGTGTGATCACTCACCTAGAGCCAGACATCTTGGAATGTGAAGTCAAGTGGGCCTTAGGAAACATCATTATGAACAAAGCTAGTGGACGTGATGGAATTCCAGTTGAGCTATTTCAAATCCTGAAAGATGATGCTGTGAAAGTGCTGCACCCAATATGCCAGCAAATTTGGAAAACTCAGCAGTGGCCACAGGACTGGAAAAGGTCAGTTTTCATTCCAATTCCAAAGAAAGGCAATGCCAAAGAATGCTCAAACTACCGCACAATTGCACTCATCTCACACGCTAGTAAAGTAATGCTCAAAATTCTCCAAGCCAGGCTTCAGCAATATGTGAACCGTGAACTCCCTGATGTTCAAGCTNTTCTTTGGGATTGGAATGAAAACTGACCTTTTCCAGTCCTGTTGCTACTGCTGAGTTTTCCAAATTTGCTAGCATATTGAGTGCAGTGCTTTCACAGCATTGTCTTTCAGGATTTGAAATAGCTCAACTGGAGAGAAGAACATCTACTTCTGTATTAGGATATGCCAAAGCCTTTGACTGTGTGGACACAACAAATTGTGGAAAATTCTTAAAGAGATGGGAGTACCAGACTCCCTGACTGGCCTCCTGAGAAATCTGTATGCAAGTCAAGAAGCAACAGTGAGAACCAGACATGAAACAACAGACTGGCTCCAAATTATTAGGATATGCCAAAGCCTTTGACTGTGTGGACACAACAAATTGTGGAAAATTCTTAAAGAGATGGGAGTACCAGACTCCCTGACTGGCCTCCTGAGAAATCTGTATGCAAGTCAAGAAGCAACAGTGAGAACCAGACATGAAACAACAGACTGGCTCCAAATCTGAAAAGGAGTACATCAAGGCTGTATATTGTCACCCTGCTTCTTCAACTTATCTGCAGAGTACATCATGCAAAATGTTGAGCTTGATGAAGCACAAGCTGGAATCATGATTGCCAGGAGAAATATCAATAACCTCATATATGCAGATGACACCACTCTTATGACAGAAAGCAAAGAACTAAAGAGCCTCTTGATGAAAGTGAAAAAGGAGAGTGAAACAGTTGGCTTAAAACAAATGGTGGTTACCAGGGACTCGAGAGTCTTTGGATAGCAAGGAGATCCAATCAGCCCATCCTAAAGGAGATTAACCCTGAATATTCATTGGAAGGACTGATGCTGAAGCTGAAACTCCAATACTTTGGCCACCTGATGCAAAGAACTGAGTCACTGGAAAAGACCCTGATGCTGGGAAAGACTGAAGGCAGGAGAAGTGGACTACAGAAGATGAGATGGTTGGATGGCATCACAGATTCAATGGACATGAGCTTGAGCAAGCTTCGGGAGTTGGTGATGGACAGGGAAGTCTGGCATGCTGCTGTCCATGGGGTCACAAAAAGTCAGACCTGACTGAGCAACTAAAGTGAACTGAATCCTCTCTCTAAAGAACCACCCTTGGCTGGGTCCCGGAGGCTACAGCCCCACCCTCTGCTGGGAGATGGATGCAGCACTGACATGTGGATGAAACCTAAAAGGAATTAGGTCACTCAATTATGTTCACTTGCAACCTCACATTTATTTAATCCATGGTTCTCAAATTTGAGAGTACAGAAGAATCACCTGGGGGTCAGTAATTTTACACATTGACTTGCCTCCTGTACCAGGAGACTGAGGGATTATAGTGAGAGCAAATAGTCTAGCCTAGCAAGGAACGCCTCCACAATAGAAGTGATAAAGACCCAACTCCTAACCCATGGCCTTATAGACTATTCCAGGTGTGGTCTCCACCTCTGAAAGTGTCCTTCCCAACTCTTTCCTCCACTGTCCGTGCTCCAGCCACACAACGGAAGTGAACCATGCATCTTCCCATCTCAGAGCCTTCACAGAAGCTGCAGGAAAACTTGGACCCCACTGTCGACCCAGTTAATTCATACTTCACATCTCATTAAAAAAATCCCTTCCTCCGAGCCTTCCCTAATTCCAGACTTGACCCCCCCCCCAAAAGAACTGCACTGCATGTTGATCCCCTACTGCCCGCCTTCCCCTCATGATGTTTTGTAGTTTAATACAAAGTTTAGAATTAGTTGTTCTAGTTCTGTGAAAAATGTCATGAGTATTTTGATAGGGATTGCATTAAATCTGTTTGGACAAATTGCTTTGGACAGTGTGGACATTTTAATAATATTAATTCTTTCAATCTGTAAGCACAGGATGCATTTCTTTGTATTCTCTTCTATTTCCTTCATCGAGGTAGAGAACATGTATATTATGCTACCGGTTATCTGTAGAGGAGGATTTATAAATTCATAAAACAGCCTGCTTTTGTTCACTATCTTAGCCCGGTGCACAGCACAAGGCAGGTGTGCTTGCCTGTGTGCTCTGTTGCTCAGTCGTGTCCAACCCTTTGAGACCATGGACTGTAGCCTGCCAGCCTCCTCTGTCCATGGGATTTCCCAGGCAAGAATACTGGAGTGGTTTGCCATTTCCTTCTCCAGGGGATCTTCCTGACCCAGGGATCAAACCCACATCTCCATCATTAGCAAGTGGTTTCTTTATCACTGTACCACATGGGAGGCTCAATAACAATTGTCTGGCCAATGGCCTTTCCATCTTATTACTGTCCTTGCATGGCTGAAGCATTCCTCCTCCCCGTATGTGTGCTGTGTGCCAGGCTTGGGCCAAGTTCTGGGCACAGCAGAACAGATGGATCATCTAGTGCACACGATAGAGTTAATTGGGGATGTTTGGCTTGTGGGCACTAAGACCTATGGACATGACCTCTTTGGATATTCAAAAGATGAAATATGCTAACCTCTGAGCCTCACTCACAGTTAGAACTGGACATGGAACAACAGACTTGTTCCAAATAGGAAAAGGAGTACGTCAAGGCTGTATATTATCACCCTGCTTATTTAACTTCTATGCAGAGTACATCATGAGAAACGCTGGGCTGGAGGAAGCACAAGCTGGAATCAAGACTGCTGGGAGAAATATCAATAACCTCAGATATGCAGATGACACCATCTTTATGGCAGAAAGTGAAGAGGAACTAAAAAGCCTCTTGATGAAAGTGAAAGAGGAGAGTGAAAAAGTTGGCTTAAAGCTCAACATTCAGAAAACGAAGATCATGGCATCCGGTCCCATCACTTCATGGGAAATAGATGGGGAAACAGTGGAAACAGTGTCAGACTTTATTTTTTGGGGCTCCAAAATCACTGCAGATGGTGACTGCAGCCATGAAATTAAAAGACGCTTACTCCTTGGAAGAAAAGTTATGACCAACCTAGATAGTATATTCAAAAGCAGAGACATTACTTTGCCGACTAAGGTCCGTCTAGTCAAGGCTATGGTTTTTCCTGTGGTCATTATGGATGTGAGAGTTGGACTGTGAAGAAGGCTGAGCACCAAAGAATTGATGCTTTTGAACTGTGGTGTTGGAGAAGACTCTTGAGAGTCCCTTGGACTGCAAGGAGATCCAACCAGTCCATTCTGAAGGAGATCAGCCCTGGGATTTCTTTGGAAGGAATGATGCTAAAGCTGAAACTCCAGTACTTTGGCCACCTCATGCGAAGAGTTGACTCATTGGAAAAGACTTTGATGCTGGGAGGGACTGGGGACAGGAGGAGAAGGGGATGACCAAGGATGAGATGGCTGGATGGCATCACTGACTCAATAGGCATGAGTCTGAGTGAACTCCAGGAGTTGATGATAGGCAGGGAGGCCTGGCGTGCTGCGATTCATGGGGTCGCAAAGAGTTAGACACGACTGAGTGACTGAACTGAACTGAACTGAACTGAGCCTCACTCAGGGACAGGCAGGAACTTTCATTTTACAGCATGGTTATATATCAGGATTGCCATGATATACCCACCTCTCCCTGATCATAACATGGGTGGTTTGAGCTGAGCAGTGGTTTCTCTGGGAAGACAATGAATGAGAGAGAACCAGCCACTTTGGTAAAATGCCCTCTCTCGCTTTCTCTCTCTCTGTCAGGTTTGGACGGCTTCCTTGACACTTGTGTCCCATCCAGCACTCAGTGCTGAGAATTTTTCCCAAGCTGCTACTTCCTTCACAGCAGTTCATTCTCACTTTAAATTGCCCTCGACCTCCACCACCCACAAGGTACATGTGGTATCGCATGGTGTGGCCTAGCCATATCACCTTACTATTGGGAGACCTTCCCCATGTCACCCTGTGGCTTTGGACCACCTGGTCTAAGCAAGTTCAGTTCTTCTAGAGCCAGAAATGAAGCATCAGAGATAAGTCTGATATGGAGAAACAAAGGAAGCAGTGCCTCTCTCCCCAGGGAAGGGTGGCGATGGGCAGCTGGGAAGAGGAGGCTTGGCAGGGCAAGGGGAACTCTGATAGACGTAGGTGTGTGAACACCTCCCACCTTTCAGGACCAGTCCCAGGCAAAGCTGACTGCTGAGGCTGCTGAAGAGAGCAGGCAAGGAGTCGGGCATCCAACTGGCCTCAGATGCCTTGGCCAAGGCTGGCCTTCTAGGAAGGCAGAGGAGGTGGGATGCAGTGCCATGAGGCACTCTCTTTCCAAACACTTGTCTCTCTGGCCTGCCTCAGAGCCCAAACTGCCCTTACATGCCCCTCTGGACCAGAGTTCCCTGGGTCCTGATTCAAACATCAAAGCATCATGAAGCCCACCCTGGACAGTCATCATTTATTCTGTAAACTGGAATATGCCCTAACTGCACAGCAGTAACACCTAGGAAGATTCTTAAAGTCCAAGACCCAACCAACACCAGGTCAATGACATCAGCGTCCCTGAATAAGAACTCATGCACAAGTGTTTTAACTCCCTAGGTGTTTTCAATGTATGCTCAGGTGAGATCTCACCACCTACATTTTGGTGGGGATGAGCTTCTCAGGTAAGACCAGTCTGAGAGCAAGGGGATGGCACAAAGATGTGGAGCAACAGACCAGGTACAGGGTACCATATTTATCATCCCCACACCAGACACATGGGGGAGGTATTATCACTCTCATGTCCATAAAGAGAGGTCCAGAGCTGGGGAAGTGAAGGGGTGGGGCACAAGCCAGGCCAGTGGTTCCCTGGAGCCTTCATTCTGCTCAGGGTTCTGCCATGCCACTGAGGAGGGTGGACAGGAACCAGCAAGTCACTGGGCACACCTGGGGACACCACAGCTGTCCTGCTTTCAGGGTAGCTCCAGTACAGGTGTGCTCCCAAGGGAACCTGGTCTGAATGGGTGTGGCACTTTTACAACCCAGCGAACCAGCAGAGCAGCGGTGGTGTTTTGTTTTTGTTTTTGTTTTTTGCCTTGGAAAAGTCATGATTTGTCTGGACTCTCCTCTCTGTGTGCCCATGCATTTATCTTGGGCAACTCTGACCACAAAGATCATTTTTTTATTTTATTTTTTATTTTTTTGGCTGCACTGAGTGTTGTGACACACGGGATCTTCATTGCAGTGTGCAGGCTTACTCTGGCTGGGACTCTCTAGTTATGGCATGCTGGCTTAGTTGCTCCCTGGCAAGTGGGATCTTAGTCCTCTGACCAAGAATCAAACCTGTGCCCCCTGCATTAGAAGGTTGATTTTTAACCATTGGACTGTCAGGGATGTCCCAAGACCAGCTTTTAAACAGAGTAAGTAACCTCCCAAATTTCATAAAAATCTGACAGGCACAGATAGCTAAATACCTCCTGCACCCACCTTCCTCACTGCCTGAAGCCCCACCACTAGAGCACCTGATCTTCCTAGTTAAACCCCTGGTTCCCAAGCTTTCTGAATATTAGAAGCACTTGGCTGCAGTCATGAAATTAAAAGATGCTTGCTCCTTAGAAGGAAAGCTATGATAAACCTGCTGCTGATGCTGCTGAGTCGCTTCAGTCATGTCCGACTCTGTGCAACCCCATAGACGGGAGCCCACCAGGCTCCTCCATTCCTGGGATTCTCCAGGCAAGAATACTGGAGTGGGTTGCCATTTCCTTCTCCAATACATGAAAGTGAAAAGTGAAAGCAAAGCCTCTCAGTCGTGTCCAACTCGCAGCAATCCCAGGGACTGAAGCCCACCAGGCTCCCCCGTCCATGAGATTTTCCAGGCAAGAGCACTGGAGTGGGTTGCCATGATAAACCTAGGCAGCATATTAAAAAGCAGAGATATCACTTTGCAGACAAAGGTCCATATGGTCAAAGCTATGGTTTTTCTAGTAGCCTTGTATAATGTGAGTTGGACCACAGATAAAGCAGAGCACCAAAGAGTTGATGCTTTCAAACTGTGGCTCTGGAGAAGACTCTTGAGAGTCCCTTGGACAGCAAGGAGATCAAACCAGTCAATCCTAAAGGAAATCAACCCTGAATATTCACTGAAAGACTGATGCTGAAGCCAAAGCTCCAACCATCTGATGCAAAGAGCAGATTCATTGGAAAACACCCTGATGCTGGGAAAGATTGAGGAAAGAGTAGAAGTGGGCAACAGAGGATGAGATGGTGAGACGGCATCGTAGACTCAACGGACATGAGTTTGAGCAAACTCTGGGAGAGTATGGGGGACAGAAAATCCTAGCATGCTGCAGTCTATGGGGTCGCAAAAAATCAGACACAACTGAGAGACTGAACAACAACAAAAAGTATTGGGGAACTTTTAAAATTCCCAATCTTCAGGTCACCCCTTGTATCAATTAAATCAGAACATCTGAAGATGAGAGTCAGGCATCAGGAATTTTTAAAGGTCTCCACAATATTAAAACATGTGGCAAAGTTGGAGACCCACTGGGTCAGGCACTGCTCTTAGCACCTCACATAGTGCCGAGGACAGGGGACCCATCACTGCCTACCTGACCCCCCCCCCCCCCCCCCCCCCCCCCCCCCCCCCCCGGGTCCCCTTCGGGGGCGGGGNACTGAACAACAACAAAAAGTATTGGGGAACTTTTAAAATTCCCAATCTTCAGGTCACCCCTTGTATCAATTAAATCAGAACATCTGAAGATGAGAGTCAGGCATCAGGAATTTTTAAAGGTCTCCACAATATTAAAACATGTGGCAAAGTTGGAGACCCACTGGGTCAGGCACTGCTCTTAGCACCTCACATAGTGCCGAGGACAGGGGACCCATCACTGCCTACCTGACCCCCCCCCCCACCACCACCACCACGCCCACTCCCTCCCAGGTTCCAATGCGATTCAGGTGCTCAGTTCTCTTCCCTCCTGCCCAGGAAGGCTGCTCATAGCCCAGTTTTCTCCCTCATCACAGAGCTGAGACCAGCTCTGAAAAAATGCTCCCTGGGCTAACTCCCAGGCTGTTTCTTTTCCCCCTCATCTGCAGTTTGGTTTTCAAACTGGATCAAGTATCAGAATCCCTCAGAGGGCTTATTAAAGCCAGGTCCCTGGCCCCCACCCTCTAGAGTTTCTGGTTCAGTGTGTCTTGTGCTGGGGCCTGAGGATTTGCATATCTAAAAACTCCCAGAAGGTACTGATGCTGCTGGTCATTGAAGGGTCACACATGGAGAATGATTGGTCAAAGGAAAAGAAACAAAATGGGTTCTCAAAAAAGTTAACAGTAGTTGCCAGAGGCTTGACACCCCAGGGGTGCTCAGAAAAAAAATGAAAATGATTATTTTATGAATTAATTTTTATTGGAGTATAGTTGTTTTGCAATATTGTGTTAGATTCTGCTATAAAGTAAATCAGTTGTACAGATACATACATCCACTATTTTTTAGATTTCCTTCCCATGTAGGTCACCATAGACCACTGAGTAGACTTTCCAGAGTTACACAGGAGATTCTCATTAGTTGTCTATTTTACACATGCATGCATATGTGAGGTTGCTTCAGTCATTTCTGACTCTTTGCAACCCTATGGACTGTAGCCTGCCAGGCTCCTCTGTCCATGGGATTCTCTCAGCAAAAATCCTGGAGTGGATTCCTGTTCCCTCCAGGGAATCTTCCTGAACCAGGGATCAAACCCATGTCTCTTAAGTCTCCTGCACTGGTAGGCAGATTCTTTACCACTAGCACCACCTGGGAAGCTCATTTTATACATAGTAGTGTATATATGTCAATCCCAATCTTCCAATTCCTCTCACACCTGCCATAAGTAACCATAACTTTGTTTTTTGCTTTTGTGATGCTATATCTGCTTTGCAAATAAGTTTATCAGTACTATTTTCCTAGATTCCATATGTAAGCAATGTTATACAATACTTGTTTCTCTCTTTCTGACTTACTTCACTCTGTATGACAATCTATAGGTTCATCAGTGTCTCTGCAAATGGCATGTCATTCCTTTTTATGACTGAGTAGGATCATCAAAAAAGCAAGAGTGTTCCAGAAAAACATCTACTTTATTGACTACACCAAAGCCCTTGACTGTGTGGATCACAACAAACTGTGGAAAATTCTTAGAGATGGGAATACCAGACCACCTGACCTGCCTCTTGAGAAATCTGTATGCAAGTCAAAAAGCAACAGTTAGAACTGGACATGGAACAACAGACTGGTTCAAAATCGGGAAAGGAGTACATCAAGGCTGTATATCATCACCCTGCTTACTTATATCCAGAGAGCATCATAAGAAATGCTGTGTTGGATGAAGCACAAGGTGGAATCAAGGCTGCCAGGAGAAATATCAATAACCACAGATATGCAGATGATGCCACTCTTATGGCAGAAAGCAAAGAACTAAAGAACCTCTTGATGAAAGTAAAAAAGGAGAGTAAAAAAGTTGGCTTAAAACTCAACATTCAGAAAACTAAGATCATGGTATTGAGTTCCATCGTGTTATGGCAAAAAGAAGGGGAAACAATGGAAACAGTGACAGACTTTATTTTTGGGAGCTCCAAAATCACTGCAGATAGTGACTGCAGCCATGAAATTAAAAGACTCTTGCTCCTTGGAAGAAAAGCTATGACCAACCTAGACAGCAAAAAAGCAGAGGCATTACTTTGCCAACAAAGGTCCATCTAGTCAAAGCTATGGTTTTTCCAGTAGTCATGTATGGATGTGAGTTGGACTATAAAGAAAGCTGAGCACTGAAGAATTGATGTTTTTGAACTGTGGTGTTGGAGAAGGCTCTTGAGAGTCCCTTGGACTGCAAGAAGATCCAACCAGTTCATTCTAAAGGATATCAGTCCTGAATATTCATTGGAAAGACTGATGCTGAAGCTGAAACTTCAATACTTTGGCCACCTGATGTGAAGAGTTGACTCATTTGAAAAGACCCTGATGCTGGGAAAGATTGAAGGCAGGAGGAGAATGGGACAACAGAGGATGAGATAGTTGGATGTCATGACAGACTCGATGGACATGAGTTTGAGCAAGCTCTGGGAGTTGGTGATGGACAGGGAAGCCTGGCATGCTGCAGTCCATAGGGCTGCAAAGAGTTGGACATGAACGAGCGACTGAACTGAACTGAATATTCCATTGTATATACATACCACATCTTCTTTATCCATTCCTCTCTTGATGAACATTTAGTTTACTTCCATGCCTTGGCTATTGTAAGTAGTGCTTCTATGAAAATTGGGGTGCATGCATCTTTCAAATTATAGTTTTATCCAGATATATGCCCAGGAGTGGGATTGCTGGGTCATATGGTAACTCTATTTTTAGTTTTTTGAGGAAGAAACTGATCCTTAGTGATTAGAAACCTCATCTCTCCAGGTCCTTGAAAACTCATGAGAAGGAGAGACTGAAAGAGGGGCTGAGTGAGGGATGGCTGGTCAGGGAAGGTCTGATTTGGCCATAATTCATGGCTCCCTGTGTTGTAACACAGGGAGGCATCCCTGCAGGGTGTGGGGGTCTGAATTTTAGATCCCTTTTGTCCACATGAAAGTGTCCATGCAACTGGTCTTCTAGGGAGAGAATCTGCATGAAGCAGGCAGTTCTTTAATTTCCTCTCTGAAGGCAGAATCTCCCTCGTACCCTCAGCTTCATTTTCTGTCACTCAGAGAGGCAGCAATGAAATAGTGCTCAGAAAAATTACATTCCCAGCAATTTCAGAGTGTGCCTGGATCATGAAGCATGCACATAATTGCTACTTCATAAAAGTTTGATAAATGAGACACAAAATATACAGCTACTGCCTCTGAACAGGGTAAGGGGCCTTATTCCAGGGGTCATTTTCAATAATGAAAACCACAACTAATGAGTTTGATTACAGGATTCATTAATGGTAGTGAATGTTAAGAAACTAAAAATAGCCACTCATCCTGGGGGCATTGAGCAAGCCACATCAGTTCAAAGCCTGACTGGCCATGGTTTCAGTGTAACTGGCTTCTGGACTCTGTTCTGGACCTCTGACCTTCCTGGATGACCTTGGGTAATTCCCAGACACTTTTTCTGCCTCGCTTTCTCCAGCAGGAGAACAGAGAATCACATTTCCCTCTTGATTCTCAGATACTAGTTCTGGGCCTAGGTGGTGGTGGTGGTTTAGCTATGAAGTCATATCCGACTCTTGCAATCCATGGACCATAGCCTGCCAGGCTCCTCTGTCCATAGGATTCTCCAGGCAAGAATACTGGAATGGGTTGCCATTTCCTTCTCCAAAGGATCTTCCCAACCCAGGAATTGAACCTGGGCCTCCTGTACTGCAGGCAGATGATTTACCAACTGAGCTATGAGAGAAGCCCTCTGGGCCTAGAGTTTGCTGCAAAACAGATCCCTTGGGTTGGAGCCATAGAGGGCCTGCTGCCCAGTGGACTGCTCAGGATCAAGTCAGTGGCAATAACTAACTTTCTATCCAGTTGTCTTGTTTCTCAACATAGCAGAGAGGAGAGCAGTGGGGAAATAGAAGCACTTCCATCTCAAGTAAGAATTTCAAACTCCATAAAGATGAAGAATGGTATGAGTGCATGTATGTATTTGAGCCTAGGTGGGAGTGTGTGGATGTGCATATGAATGTGTGTTTCATGAGTGTTTATGGTGAATGTGCTTGAGTATATGAGAGTATGGATGTATGTGTGTGTGTGTGTATCTGTGTATACTTGTGTTAATTAGGAATCTGAGTGTGTCTATAAGTGTGTGTTTACCTGCATCTGTGTGTGTACCAGTTTTGAGGTGTCCTGACTTTTACCCTCTCTTAGTTGGCTTGCCTCCTGCTTGACTTTACCTCCTTGGACTATCCTCACAGTAGCCCCAAGAGGCAGTTCAATAATGCAAGCTGAAAGACACAGAAACAACCTAAATATCCACTGGCAGATGGATAGAAAGACAAGATGTGGAACATATATACAATGGAATAGTACTCAACCATAATAAAGAATGAAATGAACCTAGAGATTATCATACAAAGGGAAGTAAATCAAACAAAGAAAAACAACTGTATATCTGTTACATGTGTGCATGCTAAGTTGCTTCAGTCGTGTCTAACTCTTTGAGACCCCATGGCTTGCAGCTCACCAGGTTCCTGTGTTCATGGGATTTCCCAGACAAGAATACTGGAGTTGGTTACCAGGCCCTCCTCCAGGGGATCTTCCAGACCCTAGATCGAACCTGCATCTCTTATGTCTTCTGCATTGGCAGGTGGGTTCTTTATCACTAGCGCCACCTGGGAAGCCCATGATATATGGAACCATGCTAAGTCACTTCAGTCATGTCTGACTCTGTGTGACCCCATAGATTGCAGCTCTCCAGGCTCCTCTGTCCATGGGATTTTCCAGGCAAGAGTACTGGAGTGGGTTGCCATTGCTCTCTCCGATATGGAACCATATGATATATCAATACCACATGATATCTCTTATATGTGGAATCTAAAGTATGAAATAAATGAATTTTTTTATGAAACCCAGACAGACTAACAGACATAAAAACCAAACTATGGTTACCAAAGGGGAAAAAAGTAGGGAAAGGATTAATTAGGGGTTTGGGATTAGCAGATGTAAACTATTACATATTGAATGGATAAACAACAAGGTCCTACTGTATAGTTCAGTTCAGTTCAGGTCAGTTCAGTTCAATTGCTCAGTCATGTCTGACTCTTTACAACTCTATGAACTGCAGCATGCCAGGCCTCCCTGTCCATCATCAACTCCTGGAGCCTACCCAAACTCATGTCCATTGAGTCGGTGATGATAGCCAACCATCTCATCCTCTGTTGTATCCTTCTCCTTCTTCCTTCAATCTTTCCCAGCATCAGGGTCTTTTCAAGTGAGTTAGCTTTTTGGGTCAGGTGGCCAAAGTATTGGAGTTTCAGCCTCAACATCAGTCCTTCCAATGAATACCCAGGACTGATCTCTTTTAGGATGGACTGGTTGGATCTCCTTGCAGTCCAAGGGACTCTTAAGAGTCTTCTTCAACACCACAGTTCTAAAGCATAAATTCTTCAGTGCTCAGCTTTCTTTATAGTCCAACTCTCACATCCATACATGACTACTGGAAGTGCAGGGAACTATATTCAATATCCTCTGATAAACCATAATGGAAGAGAATATGAAAAAGAACGTATGTATATGTATACATAAATCAGTTTGCTGTACAGTAGAAATTAACACTATATATCAAATATACTTCAGTAAGATAAAAAAAATAATGCAGGCTGAGGTGTGTGTGCAGCAATTTGTAACAGCCTTTCAAAGCAAATCATTTGAGGCAGAAGACCACAGCATTATAAAAGCAATACTATGTCTAGTCTGTTCATATGTTGTTGATTCTGCAGAGGTCAAGGCAAGCTGTGGCCCAAAACTGAAGACCCTGTCAGCTGGAGAAAACAGAATTTTTATGCTTATGAAAGGGCCAATTATTTCCAGGCCACAAACAGTTACATTATTAATGCTTAGCCAATAAAAGTTTTCATTAAAAAAAAATGCCCAAGTATTTTATGAAGACCTGAATATATTGGACCTGAGTCCATTCAAGATTTAACTATGAGATGTGAACAGATGCTTTCAGCAGGATGAGCTGAGGCTGAAGACATCCTTACACCCAAACAACTGTTTGCAGACAGTAGCAGTCTTCACCACCCCCAGGGTTTCAATAGGCCCTTCAGTTTCAGTTCAGTCACTCAGTCATGTCTGACTCTTTGTGACTCCATAGACTGCAGCACCCCAGGCTTCTCTGTCCATCATCAACTCCCAGATCTTGCTCAAACTCATGTCCACAGAGTTGGTGATGCCATCCAACCATCTCATTTTGTCATCCCCTTATCCTCCTGTTTTTGAATGAAAACAAGCCCTTATCAAAGAAGGAATCACCATCTGAGACCGAGAATGGACAGGTCGTGTATGAATGTTCCACGAAGATGAGGAATAATGTCCGTGGACTGAGAGGACGAAGCAAAACTTCCTCAGTTCCAGCTTCCAACTTGGTGTCTGGATGTAGCAGATGCACAAAAGCTTTTATAAATTAAGTGAACACATGATTAGATGAATCAATCAATCAAATATTGTTAAGGAAGAAAAACAATGAATCCCATCCTGGTTTATGGAACACTTTTATTAAAATGAGTCTTGCCACATGATGCTTTTATCCTTAAGCCTGCATGACCCCAGAAATGATAGGTTTTTCCAGAAGAAGTTCTAATAACAAAATAATGATTTTCAAGTACCAATGTCTTTCCTGCCAAAGGGACCAAATACTATGAATAAGTCTGTGTTTTCTATTGCACAGTGACTGCTTGTTGTAAAGATATCTAAAACATTTTGATACAATTCAACTACTTTTTTGTTGAGCAACAAGTGTGCTGGGGGCTCAGCAGCCATAATACCCAGCAGAAAGACAATAACCATTCCCTACTGTAGAGCTCCATGGGTCCTTACTCAAAACCTATTAACACACAATCTTTGTAATCTGGGAGATCTGTACTCCAGGGCAGAGGTTCATCATGTTAAGGTAAAAGGTAGACTGATAGAGATAGGCAGAGTGAAACTGACAAGAAATGGTATCATACATTAAAAGGAAGAAGTGAGGCAATGGAGAAATCTCTAAGATGTACTAGTACAAAAGGCAAGGTAGAGAAAATGTGTAGTACACTACCAATATCTACAAAAGGAGGGTTTATAAATACACAAAACAGATTTACTTATATTAAGAGCTAATTACCCTTAAATATACCTTGCTTTAGAGATTTAATTTTGAAACCATGTAAATATTTTACCTAAGTATGAAATAAAATTGAATTTTAGAAAAGCAATCCCTTAAAATCAAAATGAAATAAGTGAATCTAACTCTGTACTCAGTTGTTAGCATAACCACACAGAGAGGGATTATTCCCTGTGATTTTAAAACACAGCAATTTGACTCTATATCCATCCTTAGTGAAATATATCTTAAGGACAAAAAGTACTGCAAAAGATTTGTATTGCTGTTCTCAGACTGTTGTGTATGTGTTGTGCAGTAGAGCAAATGAGTCATGATCTGGTGACTTTGAGAAATAGTATTTGCAATATGAGAGGAAAAAACATATACATGTAAGATCAATGAGGTTCAAAACTCACTACTGGACACTTCATTGCACTCCAGAGAGAAGAGATCCAGCTCCACTCACCAGAACACTCACGCAAGCTTCCCTAATCAGGATACCTTGACAAGCCACTCGTCCAACCCTACCTACAGAAAGGAACCTCTGCAATAAAGAGGAACCACAAACTTCCAGCATACAGAAAGGCCACCCCAAGCACAGCAATATAATCAATGTGAAAAGGCAAAGAAATATTCAGCAGGTAAAGGAACATGGTAAATACCCAGCAAACCAAACAAAAGAAGAGCAGGTAAGGAGTCTACCTGAAAAAGAATTCAGAATAATGATAGTAAAAATGATCCAAACTCTTGAAAACAAAATGAAATTACAGACAAATAGTCTGGAGACAAGGATTGAGAAGATGTAAGAAATGTTTAACAAGGACCTAGAAGAAATAAAAAAGAGTCAATCAATAATGAATAATGCAATAACTGAGATAAAAAAAAAATCACTCTGGAGAGAACCAACAGTAGAATAACTAAGGCAGAAGATAGGATAAGTGAGGTGGAAGATAGAATGGTGGAAGTAAATGAAGCAGAGAGGAAAAAAGAAAAAAGAATTAAAAGAAATGAGGACAACCTCAGACACATTTGGGACAATGTCAAACACCTCAACATTAAAAAAAAATCACTCTGGAGAGAACCAACAGTAGAATAACTAAGGCAGAAGATAGGATAAGTGAGGTGGAAGATAGAATGGTGGAAGTAAATGAAGCAGAGAGGAAAAAAGAAAAAAGAATTAAAAGAAATGAGGACAACCTCAGACACATTTGGGACAATGTCAAACACCTCAACATTCAAAACATGGGAGTCCCAGAAGAAGAAGACAAAAAGAAAAGTCACGAGAAAATACTTGAGGAGACAATAGTCGAAATTTTCCCTAAAATGGGGAAGGAAATAGTCACCCACATCCAAGAAACCCAGAGTCCCAAACAGGATAAACCCAAGGCAAAACACCTTAAGATACATATTAATTAAATTAACGAAGATCAAGCACAAAGAACAAATATTAAAAGCAGCAAGGGAAAAACAACAAGTAACACACAAGGGGATTCCCATAAAGATAACACCTGATCTTTCAATAGAAACTCTTCAGGCCAGAAGGGAATGGCAGGACACACTTAAAGTGATGAAAGAGATACCCTGAAACACCATCCACTGGCCTCAGCTGTGAGCGTGCAGGCTGGGGTCACACCCCTTGCTGTGTGTCTCACCTCTGCCCCTCCTTGGCCCTGGGCAGGTTACCCCATCTCTCTGAGCTGTGTTTTCTCCTCCCAGGCATGAGAACAATAATGATTCCTACCTGGAGATCTGGCTGGAGTTAGGGTGCTTTAGGGTTTAAGTATCAGAACGCATAGGACCAGCTCAGACAGCCTCACCCCGGGGATACTTGTCAGTCGTGTGGCTGAGAGAGAGAGTCTGCTGCCGGGCCAGCCTGGCCCCCCAGCTGTTCTTCTCTGCACCGTCTCCTTTGCAACTTGACTTTATCCTCTGGGGACGGGTCATGCTGGTACCCCGCTTCTTCCCAAATCCCAGTGTCCTGAAGCAGATGACATGCTTTCCACCCAGTGTTTCCAAACAGGGCGACTGATCGTCACCTGACCCGGCCTGCTCAGGTCCCCTGGGCACCCTGGACAGTGACAGGCCAGGGTGGGGACAGGTGCATGTCGGCCACTGGGACTTCTGGGACAGGGCAGCTCCTCTTGAAGATGAGGGTTGGATGAGGGAGACAGGGACACGGTCTGGATGGACATCTGATCAAAAGGAGGAAGGAGGAGCAGGAAGGGACAGCTGGCTTGGGTGAATGAATATACAGGTTCTGTGAGGAAGCCCTTGGTTCACCTTGGTTCCCACTCATGCCAGTACTGCCCCCATCCAACCGTGGTTAAGCTTATTAAACTGATAATGAGATCCCATATTAAGGTGAATCTGTGATATTTACAATATGACTTCTGTTTCCAAATAATGTTCATATTCATCATCAGATTTGATATCATGAGGTCTTGGGAAGCCTGTGAATCTTTATTGCTGTTATCTGTGGGACACTTTTTGGGTTGCAGATAATGCTGCTATTAATTACCTAGCTTGAGCCTCAAAAGGATCCTGGAGGCCTCCACATGGGTGTGGAACTAATTCCCATCACAATTAAGCCACAGCCTCAAGTCACGTGGCTAATGAACAGTGGAAATGAGGCCAAACCACCCTGTGGTCAGCGCTTGTCTGCAGCCCCTGGCACAGGGCTTTGCTGTGGGTTCACAGGGAAGAGCCGGTCACTGAGGTGCTTCAGAGTTATCCCTTTGTTTATTATAGGGCATTTCAGGGACATGTTACCTCTGTTCCTCCAGGCAATTGTGGCTCATTGTCAACACTGTTAAACTGATAGGAAAAGACATCTAACATTGGCTAGGTGGAGCGTTAGCCAGTCTCACCTGTGTAGGACGAAAGTGTGACGCACAGCACGTTTAGAAATGATGGACATCTATTGCTTGTGGAAGTCATCTGCTCTATACACAGCTAACGAATTTGGACTTCTAGTGGACGCATCATTTACATGTGGATTTGAGACGCAAATTTTTACATGCGGACAGCGTCACTGACATCAGGAGCCCGCTGTGCTCGAGGGTACTTCAGAGTTATCGCTTTGTTTATTTGAAGGGCATTTCAGGGGCATGTTCTTTCTCCTCCCTCTCTCGAAATGATTGGGAAACCTGGGAAACTTCTAGTTCACACTGGTGTGTCTCCCTTACGACTGACAGACTTAAAGAGTAAGCCTAAAGCTCTAAGATAATCTCCTAATAGGTTTGTGGGAAACCTGTGCGGCTGATCACTGTTCTGGCTGCTTTGGTGTGCTGAGTTGGCGCTTGGCGTTCCTGCAGCAAGCAAGCCTGACTTGAGGGCTCACCTGTTCTCTGCGGCTGAGGGATGCTGCGAGGGTGGGAGCATCTTACCCTTGGGGGCATGGTCATTCAGATCCCTACGGCTAGCCTGGTAGGACCCGTCCCATCCAGTCACACGCGTGTTTATGGAGACACGCGTCTCCTTTGCACGGTGGCAGAGCTGGCCGTGCCGCCATTGTTCCTGCTTCTCACGCCTTCTCGTGGCCCCCTGGAAATCCCGGGGTCCTTCTGAGGGGTCCTGGTGGGCTGCACAGTTGTCCTTGGAGCTAAGAAGGTGGCTGGAGGCGTGGATGGGCCCCCCGCGTCTGCTTCCAGCTTCTTCCTTCCCAGAATGAGAGTCCGGGAGGCATTTGCTGAGACGCGCTCATGAGTGCCCATTAGGGATGCTGACCTCCGTATGGGATCTTACTTCTGGACTGTAGCCAGAATCTCTAAGCCAATTGGACGAGGAAACGCTGAGGTTTAGCCATCCCGCTCCCCAGCACGTGCCCCTCCTCTGGCTGCTGAAGCCCCGTGTGAAGCTGTTGTAGCCCTTTTTGATGATGGCCTTGGTGCTCTGATAGAATTTTCAGGTGGAGGGACTGTGTAGACCACCTCCCTGGTCAGTAAGGTAGTTTAGTGGTAAGTGGCCCTGAAGGTTAAGCGACTTGTCTGAGGTCACACAGCAAGGAAGTCAACTCTGAATATTCACTGGAAGGACTGATGCTGAAGCTTCAATACTTTGGCCACCTGATATGAAAAGCAGACTCACTGGAAAAGACGCTGAGGCTGGGAAAGATTGAGGGCAGAAAAAGAGGGTGACAGAGGATGAGATGGTTGGTTGGCATCACCGACTTGATGGACATGAGTTTGGGTGGGCTCCGGGAGCTGGCGATGGACAGGGAGGCCTGGCGTGCTGCCGTCCACAGGCTTGCCAAGAGTCGCACAGAACGTGGCGACGGAACAACAGCGACCTGGGCCTGCAGCCTTGCCTCCTCCCCCGGCCGGGCTTCTCCGTGGTCCGTACCAGCGATCGCAGCCCTGCAGCTGCTGTGGCAGCGGCAGCCACCCACAGGGATTGTTACAACGATGACTTTTAAATGAAAGCTTAATTTAATAGTTGCATACATTAAAAGCCAGAATAGAGCCATCTAAAAAGCAAAAGGAAAACAAGAAACCAGCGGGAGTTTTTTTCCTTCTGGGATCCTTGCTCTTTGCCCAGAGCAGGTCGTTTGCCACTCTCGACACAACCCTTGCTCGTGTCCCCCGGGGGAGGGAAGTTGTGTCAGACGTGGGAGGCAGCCAGACAGACGGCAGAGCAGCCTTCAGAGGGTAGCGGTGCTTCCTCTAAATCATGCTGCTGATGAAGCTTGCAGAGTTTTCCCAGTCGGACCCTTACCAGGGGCTTCGTGTGTTCTCAGCTGGAGGAAGCGTCTTGAGCTCATCTGTTGCACATGTGTGGTCTTATATTTATATTTTTTTGCACAGTTTAAGGCCCATCTCACTTTCAGATGTCTGAGTCTTTTCTTCTGCTCGCTGTGGCCTTGTTCAGGATCCAGACAGCTGCCTGCCTGGAGGAGAGAAGATCCTTTGCAGAAAATTTCTTGATCCATCCCTGGTCCCTGATCCTGGGTGTCAACTCGGGACATTGGCCTGTGGTTCAAATGCTGCTTTTCGTTCAACTCCTTAATGGAATGGAAAGGAGGCCAGTGTTGCTGGTGGTCCTTGGGTTGCTGACTGCTGAGATGCAGATGACAAGGGCTAGTGATGTGGGTTGCAGTGGGCCATGGATGCTGCGGGTTGGGGTGATGATAGGGTCAGTGCAGACCCGCTGACTGCATCTGAGCTGCTCTGGGCACAGGCTGCCCACGGAGTGTAGGAGCCCACTGCCCACGAGAAGCCCCAAGCAGATAATTGGAGGCTGAGACATTTTCTTTCTTGCAAATCTTACAGTGATGATGCAGATTGCCTTTGTCATGCTATTAAATGCGGAGGCTGTTTTTTAGAAAATACTTCATAATCACCTAATACAGTGTTTATGATACTCTGCTCAGAGAGACAGTGAGTTTGGCAAAATTCAGTTACACGATGAATAATGGATTGGTTTCAAAGGTGTAATTTCCCCCCCCAGGTGATGTTCGAAATGATATCTATGTAACATTAGTTCAAGGAGATTTTGATAAAGGAAGCAAGACGACAGCTAAGAATGTCGAAGTTACGGTGTCTGTTTACGATGAAGATGGAAAACGGCTGGAGGTATTTGTCGTTGCAAAGCTGAACCTGTGGTGCTGGAGTCTTACCTCCCTCTTGTGTGCCTTGCCTCTGCCTCAGAATGTGAAAAGCCCGTCTTGTTTCTCGGGAAGAACGTCTGCTGTTTCTTCCTTTTCCCTTACCCAAAAGGGCTGGTTTCCACCAGGCTCTGCAACTGGACGGTCTCTGGATGTCCCTGGGGTCCTGACCACCTTTGCCAAATCCCTCCTGGGCCCCCGCTTGCCAGCGTAAACCCAAGGCTTGGAGGCTGAGCGGCCACACTAGATGTTCAGATACTGTCGTTAGCATCTTTTGAGACTGGAAGAAACTGAGGCTCAGAGAAATCAATCAACTGGACTGAGATTAGAGAGCCCGTGAGAGGTGGAATTCGGGCTGGAATCGGGGCCTCTGACCTTGTGCTTTCCTGGGTGGTGGTCACGGAGACCTCCTCCTGTGTGGTCGCGGCACCCTGCAGTTGTCCTGGGAGGGACTTGGAGACTGTGGCCTCCTCTGAGGACTGGAGGCTGAGCCCAAGCAAGAGTCCCTGCCAGCTGCCTCTCTGGCCCATGACGGCATCTGGGGCTTCCCGGGGCCCACGTGGCCCAGAGCAGTGACTTGCGGGTACCCCTGAGGCTCGGCTCTGCCTGGAGGCGGGTGCATCCTTTCTCTCTGGCCAACATCCAGTGGCCCTGCCCTGCCGTCTCCCTGGAAACAGGCCGTGCTGCCCCTGGGCTTTACCGGTGTCTCCTTAGAGTCGAATGGTCAGTGTCTGTGGCTGGAGGAAGGGGATGGAGGACGGTCAGCTCCTTGTTGATCTGTAGTGCTTTTCTCCAGCCACCAGGAGACAGGCGGTTTCCTGCAGGTTGGGGTGAGCATTACTAGGGGTACGGAGGGTGGAAGGCAGCAGCGTCTCCAGGCCTTGTGGCCATCAAGGTCTTGGATGTCTGTGGAGAGTTTTCTGCTGGCTGCCAGCCCCAACCCGACCTGTCCTTCCGTCACCGGGGGCAGGGGGGGCGTGTTCTGTGGGCTCCGGGATTGTTGGCAATCCCGGGGCACCCTTGTTCCTTCTCCTGGCTCATCTAACAGGGGCGGGAGGAGGAGATGGATGCAGTGTCAGGCTCGACGAGGGCTGATGCGAACTCTTTATGCTTCTTTTAAAGCATGTGATTTTCCCGGGCGCTGGTGATGAAGCGATTTCAGAGTACAAGTCGGTGATTTACTACCAAGTGAAACAGCCGCGCTGGTTTGAGACGGTTAAGGTATCTCCATGGCCCTGTTCTCCCATGGGGTGGGTTATGAGAGGCTCATTTGCATCCCGAGGATGTCGCCCCCTTGCACCTCCCCCCACTCCCCAGGGCTGCCTGCCGGTGGGTACCCTCCACCAGCCCCAGAGTGCTTTCAACAAAGTCGTTCAAGAGGGTTGCTAAGGAACCTCGCTGGGGTTTCTTGGAATTTACATTTACTCTCATCTCCTTTTGCACGTAAAAGCAAGACTTTCCTGGAGACAAATGACAGAGTCCTTTACAGACTGCTATTGTCGGTCTCTTCTTGGGTCTGTTTTATGTAAGGCGTGCTGTCTTTACAGCAAATGGAACAAAAAATAGAGGTGATAGTACATGGAGGACATCACTGGGGAGATGGACCCTGATCGCTCCGCTGTGATGCTCCGAGATTCCTAGTGCATCCCCCGACACCCCGCCCACCGTGAACCAGGCCACACTCCGCGGGCTTGGGTATTGGGACACCAGGCCAGTGGTTGGCTCTGGAATGCAAACATGAGCTATGAGATTACGGACACTCTTGGCTTAAAGGCAGCATGTATTGGGTCTTTTTCCTTTTACTCTGTGTCCTAAAAGAACAGCCTTCTTGCTGCAGCCAAGGGCAGGTCTCCACAGTTACAAGGGAACATAGGTACCTCCAAATTGGGGCTAAAAACATAAGTGGCAACTTCAAAAAATAGATGCTTCACTGTGAGGATCAGCACATTAAAAAAAAAAAAAAAATTCAGCTGCCTCTTCTAGTCCACATGGCATCCTGGACAGCGTTATCTGGTGTAAATTTTCAAAGGGCATTTGCCTTTGGGGAGATCACACCCTGTGGGGTAGCCGTGTGTGGAGTGTTCCAGGCTGTCTCAGCGGAATGAAGCCGACTGTGGGGGAAGGTGCTGTAAAGGTGATGACTTTACCTGCTTATCCCGCAGGTGGCCATTCCCATTGAGGACGTGAACCGCAGTCACCTCCGGTTTACCTTCCGACACAGATCGTCCCAGGACTGTGAGTAGCCACATGCTTCGTTAGCCCGTGTGCATTTATTATTGTGCATTTATTCTGGACTGTTCTAGACGGTGGTTACTGTCACACAGGGAGGTCTTGACACTCCAGCTCTGTGTCCAGGTGAACTCAGTCCTGTGAAGTCCTGTCCAGCCTGGTTGAGCTGCTCCCTAGAGTTCTTCATTTTCTTCTCAGATTTGTCCAGTGAGGTGCCCTTCCTACTCTACCCTCGGGTTTCGTCTTTTCCATTTGTTTTGTGATCCTGTCCCGTCCATCAGAAAATCGCTGAGCTGTAACAGACAGATTTCACAAACTGCTTTTAATGCTGTTTGTGCTGGTGCTGAAAACCTTGAGCCCTCTCTGGCTTTGCTGGCAGCCACTGGTGTCTGGAACTCAGGCCGACCTTTTCTCATCGGTGTTGGTATAGCCTTGGACATGATGCCAAGACTTTGGGAGGAAAAGAACGGCTGTTCGTACCACTCACATTCCAGAAGGATTTAGCACTGAAGATGAAGTTTGTCTCATAGCCTGTGTTGAATTCATTCTCTGCTAAGGACGTAGCCCACTGTTAGCCACCAAGTACAAAGTCACACGGGGAAGACACATTACTGCCCTTTGTGGGCTGTGTCCATCCAGCCGTCGGCTAAGAGTTTGGAATGCAAGTGATGCTACACTGGTATATGTAGTGGCACCACGGGAAGGGTGGCCTTGGTGGGTGTGTTTATCACCCACGACCCTGTGGGGACCAGAGCCACAGGGGTGGGGGGTCCTCAGCCCTGACTCTCTGTGTGTTTCCAAATATCTCAGCCTGAGGGGGAAAATGCCCCGGGGGGTTGATGACCAGGCCAAGTAGAAGCTGCCCTCCCCTTGGCACAGTGCTCGGCACAGAATCAGTTCAGTTCAGTTCAGTCGCTCAGTCATGTCCAACTCTTTACGACCCTGTGGACTATAGCACGCCAGGCCTCCCTGTCCATCACCAACTCCAGGAGTTTACTCAAACTCAAGTCCATTGAGTTGGTGATGCCATCCAACCATTTCATCCTCTGACACCCCCTTCTCCTCCTGCCTTCAATCTTTCCCAGCATCAGGGTCTTTTCCAATGAGTCAGTTCTTCGCATCAGGTGGCCAAAGTATTGGAGCTTCAGCCTCAGCATCAGTCCTTTCAATGAACATTCAGGACCGATTTCCTTTAAGATGGACTGGTTTGATCTCCTTGCAGACCAAGGGACTCTCAAGAGTCTTCTCCAACACCACAGTTCAAAAGCATTAATTCTTCGGTGCTCAGCTTTCTTTATAGTCCAACTCTCACATCCATACATGACTACTGGGAGGTCGGCCTCAGAAGGCACACATCTGCCTGCATCCACAGGAAACATCAGCTGATGCATCTGGAATTGCTAACACTTTGCAGAACGGCGATAGACCGCTCACGTACCAGCACCAAGCTTTCCCAGCAACTTCCTCAGGTTTCTTTATAGTCCAGCTATAAAGCTCAGCTTTCTTTATAGTCCGACTCTCACATCCATACATGACTACCACTGCAACCTTGACTAGATGGACCCCAGCCAAGTCCTAGAGGCTGTGGTGGGCTCTGCACCCTGCACAGAGGAGGTCGTGGTGGCGGGGGGCAGGGGCTGCTGGGGAGGTGAGGGTGAGGAGCCCCGCTGCAGGGCAGGTAGAGTTCTCGAATGCACAGAGGACTTCTTGCGGAAGCATGCTTCCCATTTAGAACATCGTCATTCCCCATAATTAATAGATTAGACTATGGCAGAGGGATCTCTTCGGTAGCATTTTAATTTTCCAAATCCTTGTTTTCCTTGTCAGTTTTAAGTACTCATTACAGACACGATGCTATCATGATACATTTGCATAATTAATGAAGTCCCCCCGGCCACAGCTGGTGGGGGTTGGGGGAATGTGTGGAGCATAGCAAGTGTGATGATGGTGAAGTCGGTGGGCCACCCTAGCGATGGGGGCCACAGGGGTCCTCGACTGCCACCTTGTCTGCGCATACTCTGGGGGAGAAATGGGGCAAGCTGAGGCCACACTGCACCCGCTCCCTACTGTCCCCAGCAAAACGTGTTGCTTTACCCCTTCTGGAAGCAGGTGATGGGGTTTCTCACGCTGGGCTCTGTCCTTGGGGTTGCTGGGAAAGTTTGGTGCTGTTTTTCTAGCCTTGAACTCAATGGTTCCATGCTGTGTTCAGCTTGCCTCTCTGAAAATTCATCACACATCCATTTCCTCAGCCCAGAGTCCTCATTCATGTCTACCTGGTCGGGAACCTGCCCACTCTGGAGCCTGCACTCCCCTCTGCTCACCAGCCCCACTGGCTGTCAGCCCCCAAGCAAGCCAGGCTGCTCCTATTTAGGGCCTCTGTATTTGGCCATCTCTTTTCCTGGAGGGTTTGCATCTTGGGTCATATGTAGTCTGTCTTCTCAGAGAGACCTTTCTGACCATCCAGCTGGGTCGTCCCTGTTCCCATCATAACGCTTTAACAAGCTCCCGACTTTTGTTTTCTTTGTTATCTGAAAGAACTTGTTTGTTGGCATCTCCCCAGCTAGAACAAATGTTTATTGAGTATCTGATATATAGCAGGCACTACGTTACACACTGGGGAAATAGCAGTGAAAAAACACACAACGTTTGTTTCATGGGAAAACCCAGTGGATAAGCTAATGATAAATTTTCATGCATACACACACACACTCGGCACATACACACACGTGCACACACACAGTACAGGCTTGGTAATCTGGCAGAGATCGGGATTTGCCTTAATCTGATGGGCACTCACAGAAAAATACCATAGACTGGGTGATGTAACAGCGGCGATTTCTCACAGTTCAGCAGGCTGCAAGTCTGAGCTCAGGGCACCTGTGTGGTCGGGTCTGGTGAGAACCCTCTTCCCGGTTGCAGCTGGCCACCTTCTCGCTGAGAGCTCACGTGGAGGAGGATAGAGCTGGCGTCTGTTCTGTTTCTTATAAGGGCCCCTATTCTGTGGGTCAGAGCCTCACCCTTACGACCATTCAAGCTTAAGGCCCTCCTTTTAGGCCTTTTCTCCAGCACAGCCATGCGGGGATCAGGCTTCAGCCTAACAGTTTTGTGGAACAAAGCAAAACCTGACAGTTCAGCCCCTGGCCCTTGTGAAGACTGGTCAGCTGAGCGCCAGGTAGGACCAGGGTCTGCATTTGCTCTCCAGGGCAGGCTGGTCACTTGCAAGCAGGTGACTCCTTGGTGGAAACGTGAATGAAATAAAGAGCTGAGTCTTCCATGCTGATTTTGGGGTAAGGACTTCCTCGTCAAAGCGAATGAAATTTCATGTTCTGGTGTCTAGTCCACCTGCGACTTACGTTAGTGCAGGGTCCAAGGTTGGCAGCTCTCTGTCTTGATTTTCTGTGTTGACCATCTGTTTTCTCAGGGAAGGATTTGCTCCTTATAGTGGTCACTTGAGATGGCCTGTGTGTTCTGCCCTGTTTATCTGTGAATCCCTAGGCTGCAAACATCATCTTCACTGTTAGCTCTTTCCATTTACTCTTGGCTTTCACTATTGCAGACCTCCCTCCATGTTCCCCTTCAAAAGCATCCTTCTGCTCTTGGTCCTTTACTCCAGATTCCATCTTGAACTTCCACGAGGAAACTCTAACATTGCTCTGCCTTTACAGATTAGTTTGAGCCCAAGGATCCCTCTGTGATATGTGAACGTTGTCTCCATCTCCGTGTATTTATGCTTACTTCAACATCTGTCAAAACAGTTTTGTGATTTTTTTCAGAAAGGCAGCTCTTGTGGCAGCTTATGATGTTATTTTTGTCGTGACGGCTGTTGAAAATGATTATTGATCTCTGTTGCAGCTAAGGACAAATCTGAGAAAATATTTGCCCTCGCTTTTGTAAAGCTCATGCGGTATGATGGGACCACCCTGAGGGATGGGGAGCACGATCTTATCGTCTACAAGGTGCGTTCTTCTTTCTGTTGGTGTGATGCTGTGTGATGCTGTTGATGTTGATTGCTTCCAGCCTCTTTGGGCTTCCTGGCCTGAGTGGACATCTCCCATCTTTGTGGCAACAATGCTCTCTAGCAGCTTTTGATTTGGACCACCCTGAGGGATGGGGAGCACGATCTTATCGTCTACAAGGTGCGTTCTTCTTTCTGTTGGTGTGATGCTGTGTGATGCTGTTGATGTTGATTGCTTCCAGCCTCTTTGGGCTTCCTGGCCTGAGTGGACATCTCCCATCTTTGTGGCAACAATGCTCTCTAGCAGCTTTTGATTCTGAAAATGAGCGTTTCAGATGACCAGCTTTTCAGCTGTTCCTCAGGGGAGATGTTTGCTTGTTTTAGTCGCTAAGTCGTGTCTGACTCTTAGTGACACCATGGATACCAGGCTCCTCTGTCCATGAGATTCTCCAGGCAAAAATACTGCAGTGGGTTGCCATTTCCTTCTCCAGTGGATCTTCCTGGCCCAGGGATTGAACGTGCACCTCGTACATCTCCTGCATTGGCAGGCACATTCTTTACCACTCGAGCCACCTGGGAAGCCCATAATAACACATTAGAGTCTGTTTAAAAAATGCTCCGTGAGTGTGAATTCATCTAAAGGAACAAGGGAAATATTAAAAATAAGCAATTTAGCACAAGATCTCAGTTCAGTATTATGGATGTTTTTTTCCTATTATTATTATTATTATTATTATTTTTGACTGTGCAGCATGTGGGATCTTAGTTCCCCGACCAGAGATCAAACCCATGCCCCCTGCAGTGGAAGTGAGGTATCCTAACCACTGGGTCACTGTGGAAGTCCCCGGTTCAATATGATATAGCAGATTAGGAAAATAATTTATGCAAGAATAGACACACGTCGATGTGTAACTGTAGGCTTCCCTGGTGGCTCAGTGGTAAAGAATCTAGTTGCAATGCAGGAGATACAGGTTCAATCCCTGGGTTGGGAAGATCCCCTAGAGAAGAAAATGGCATCCCACTCCAGTATTCTTGCTTGGACAATCCCACGGGCAGAGGAGCCTAGTGAAGTACAGTCCATGAGGTCGCAAATGAGTGGGACACAGCTTAGCAACAAAACAATGACGATCTGTATATCTGGGTCTTTTTGTTGTGTACCTGTAAGTACGCACAACATTGTCAGCGATCCTCCAGGATAAAACATTAATAAAATAAACTGTTTAGGAAATAATAAAAAAGCAAATGTCATGATGGTACAAAGGATTAAGGATCACAAAGGGGTAGGAAAAATGGCGGGGTGCTATGAGTCGCGTGTGACCTGTTGTGGCGTTAAACCCGCAGGCAGAAGCGAAGAAGCTGGAGGACGCGGGCACGTACCTGAGCCTGCCATCCACCAAGGCCGAGCTGGAGGAGAAGGGCCACTCGGCCACAGGCAAGAGCATGCAGAGCCTCGGGAGCTGCACCATCAGCAAGGACTCCTTCCAGATTTCCACGCTCGTGTGCTCCACCAAGCTGACCCAGAACGGTGGGTGTGGGGCGTGGAAATCCCGCCTCTCCGCACTTTTTCTTCTTCCGCCCCCTCTTTCTTGTGCTTCCTGCTGGATGCAGGAGGCTTCCCCAGGTGCCTGACTCCTACCTGTGAGCCCTCCACGCCCTTGCTCTGTGATGGCTCCACCAAGCTGACCCAGAACGGTGGGTGTGGGGCGTGGAAATCCCGCACGCCTCTCCGCACTTTTTCTCCTTCCGCCCCCTCTTTCTCGTGCTCCCTGCTGGATGCAGGACGCTTCCCCAGGTGGCTGAACCCTACCCGTGAGCCCTTCATCACTCTGTGATGATGGCCTGTGGGGATGCTGATGACCGGGGAAAGAGGGTGGGGCTGACGGCCCTTCTCCTTTAAAACTCACGTTGTGCTTCTACTCTAAGGATGAACCTCAAAGTGATGAATTTACTTTTTCTTTAAAAATTATCCGTCTAGGTATCTAGATATCTATCTGTTTGGCTGTCCCGGATCTTAGTTGCCACATGTGGGATCTAGTTCCTTTACCAGGAATTAAACCCAGGTCCCCTGCATTGGGAGTGCCGTTTTCTCAGCCACTGAACCACGGGGGTCGTCCCTGAATATACTTTTGAAAAAGAATTCTGGCCAAGGGAAGGTAGCATGGTATAAAGGGAAGTCTGCATAATTGGGAGTCAGACCAACGCCCCAGGCTTGAACCCTGGGAATGACCTTGAACTCGGGTCCCCAAGCTCGTGTTCCTCATATGTGTCCTGGTTACAGTGCCTGTCTCCTAGGGCCCTCTGAGGGTTATGGGAGGTGTACGGTGTGAGACTCCACCCTCTTGGGCCTTCCCCTCTCCTCTTTGCTCATTGAAATAATTACCAGTTACCTTTACTTTTAAAAGCTGCTGTTGATAACATTTCTAGTCCCCCCGATGGGGAGATAAGACGCCCCTTGCTGATGCACTCACACCAAAGCACGGTCTTAAGGCAGCATCAGATGGTGCCCAGCGTCCCCGCTCTGGCGGCGGGGCTCCTCGGCCTTGTCCCCACTGCTCGCAGCCTTGTTGCAGTGTGGCCGCCCGGCCAGGGGCCACTTCTGATTCAGAGTACACCATCTGGTGGAGGCAGAGACCCCTCTGCACAGACCCTACACTGAATAATCCAGCTTCCTGAATGTGACTGTCTCACAGCTGTGCAGAGTAGCTTCATGCTCTCTTGAAAGTCAGCTTGAAAATCCAGTTTTTCCCTCTTAGCCACCTGATATGGATTTTGATTATTAATGTCTGTTGCTGTCATAAATTGTGTTTTGGGAGTTGTCCTTAAAGCTGGGGCCCAAGGGACAGTCATCATTTGGACTTTAACAGGGTAATCAGGGAGAAGGCAATGGCACCCCACTCCAGTTCTCTTGCCTGGAGAATCCCATGGATGGAGGAGCCTGGTGGGCTGCAGTCCATGGGGTCGCTAAGAGTTGGACACGACTGAGTGACTTCACTTTCTCTTTCATGCATTGGAGAAGGAAATGGCAACCCACTCCAGTGTTCTTGCCTGGAGAATCCCAGGGACGGCGGAGCCTGGTGGGCTGCCGTCTATGGGGTTGTGCAGAGTTGGACACGACTGAAGCGATTTAGCAGCAGCAGCAGTAGCAGGGGCCAAAAATAGCCCCATATTCTGGAAGCCCCTGCTTGGTAGCAGAGGGTGCGCTGGCGTGGGGTGTGTGGGCCGCGTTCAGTCTTTCCCCCCCTGCTGTATCCACCTGGTTGTACTGGGCTCTGCAAGCTATGTTTCTCACCATTTGTCTCACGAGTAAATTGGGACCGGCTGCAGGGGCTGCCGTCTATGGGGTCACACAGAGTCGGACACGACTGAAGTGACTTAGCAGTAGCAGCAGGGGTTGGGGGGTGGGTGGAGGACGTGCAGCAGAGAGTAGCATGTCACTCAGATGCTTGAAGGGCACTTGACTGCATCTTTCTAACAATACCTTCTTATCATGGTTTGCCTGGCACATTTTGAATCCTCCCAGCCTGGGGTTGTGCTCTGAGCAGGTGAAAACCCTGCCCGGGGGCATTGGGTTCCCTGCATGCCTGGGGAAGGGTAGGTTATGTGCAGGCACTTTGCAAGCTTAATTCCCTGGGGAAGATGCCACTGGCAGATCGGGCGCTGGTTTGAGGCTGCGTTATAGCAAGGATGACCCCGTCGGTCAGATGTCACCCTGGATACGGCCTTCACAGTCCAGTTGCCCGACGACCAGCTACTCCTTCTAAACAGCGGCCCCCAACTTTACTGGCAGCAGGGACCAGTTTCGTGAAAGACAGTTTTTCCACGGACTGGTGGGTAGAGGGCTGAATGGGATGGTTTTGGGGTGATTGAAGCACATTGCATTTATTGTGCACATTATTTCTGTGATTGCTACATCAGCTCCACCTCAGATCATCAGGCATTGGATTCCAGAGGTTGGGGACTCCTTTTCTAGGGCCTCTGAACTCAGGGCAGCCTCTCTCATGGAGTACTTCAGCTTCTGCTGTGTTGTGCCATCTTTGCTGTGTCGTAAGCCACCCTCTTACCTATGGGTCATATTCTAGAAGCATGTTTGGAAACTGTTATTTGCAGTTTGAATATGTTTCCCCATTAAACAGTGTTCTGAATAGCAGGTAGGTTGGGCCCACCCACAGAATCCTCCTTAACCCGCATGTCCCTGGAGCAGAGGACTGCGAACCAGGATATTCTCAAGGCATTAAGTCATAGTAATTTTCCAGGGAGATGTGTCTCACTGTCTCTGACTTCCTGACTCTTCGAGTTCCACCAGTCTCAGGGTAGTCCTCTGCTTGGGACCGAGGGCAGGGCACCCTGGCTTCCGCAGCGGCTGTTGCTGGGCAACCAGGAAATTGCAGCTCTCAGCGACGTGGCTTACTGAGAGCCAGGGGGACCCGTCTTTTGTTGTTCATTTCACACCAGCCAGCGATGCCTCTTCTCGGGATGGTGGCTCGTCAGGTGTGCGAGATGGAGTTGCCCCAGTTGGCGTTGAGTCCCAGATTCTCATTTGAGGGAGTCATTTTTCCGAGACCGTGATTTGTTCCTGTGAAGGTCCAGGGAAAAAGAGTGGCTGCATTACTCATTGAGATTTGTGTGAAACGTCTCTGTTCTCAGCACTATGCTGGATGCTATGGGGGAGAGGAGACGAAGCAGGAGATGTGGTTCCTCTCCTGAATTAGCTTACTGCCAAGTGAGAAGGAGAGAAATCCTGACACAGAGCATTATTACGGGCCAGACTGCAGTGGCTACTGGGGATTGACAGAGCACTGGGTACCTGGGGTTGGTCAAGCTCCCCCTCCTCAAAGGTGTTCTCAGAAAGATACAGCTGGGCCAGTTAGCAGTCGACAGACACCTTTGAGGAGTGGGAGCTCGGCCAGCCCCCTAGATCCCTGACCTCTCTCATTTCCCAATATCTCAAGTGCTCCCCTTGTGGTTCAGATGGTAAAGAATCTGCCTGCAGTTCAGGAGACCCGGGTTCCAACCCTAGGTCTGGGAGATCCCCTGGAGAAGGGAATGGCAACCCACTCCAGTGTTCTTGCCTGGAGAAGCCCATGGACAGAGGAGCCTGGGTGGCTACAGTCCATAGGTTGCAAAGAGCCAGACACGACTGAGTGACTAACATGAGGATCTCTTCTCAAAAGAACAGCGTAGAGGTGAACCTCAGCCTCCCTCTAATCCAAAGTGCCACTAACTTTGCTTGAATGGATTCAGATTATTAGCTGCTGCTGCTGCTGCTGCTGCTAAGTCACTTCAGTGGTGTCCGACTCTGTGTGACCCCATAGACGGCAGCCCACCAGGCTCCCCCATCCCTGGGATTCTCCAGGCAAGAATACTGGAGTGGGTTGTCATTTCCTTCTCCAATGCATGAAAGAGAAAAGTGAAAGTGAAGTCGCTCAGTCTGTCCGACTGTTAGCGACCCCATGGACTGCAGCCCACCAGGCTACTCCGTCCATTGGATTTTCCAGGCAAGAGTACTGGGGTGGGGTGCCATTGCCTTCCCCGNAATGCATGAAAGAGAAAAGTGAAAGTGAAGTCGCTCAGTCTGTCCGACTGTTAGCGACCCCATGGACTGCAGCCCACCAGGCTCCTCCGTCCATTGGATTTTCCAGGCAAGAGTACTGGGGTGGGGTGCCGTTGCCTTCCCCGGATTATTAGCTAGCCTCTGTTAAAAAAAAATTGCTGGTAATTCTTATGAGGAAGAAAGCTCCCTTCGGAGAAGGCAATGGCAACCCACTCCAGTACTCTTGCCTGGAAAATCCCATGGATGGGAGTCGGATACGACTGAGTGACTTCACTTTCACTTTTCACTTTCCACTTTCATGCATTGGAGAAGGAAATGGCAACCCACTCCATTGTTCTTGCCTGGAGAATCGCAGGGATTGGGGAGCCTGGTGGGCTGCTGTCGGTGGGGTCACACAGAGTCGGACACGACTGAAGTGGCTTAGCAGCAGCAGCAGCAGCAGCAGCAGCAGAAAGCTCCCTTAACCCCAGGACTGAGAGTATGACTGAGCAGGATGTAGCCTTTCTCATGACTTACCTTTTGGTTAGAAATTAAAATGGGTCAGCTTTCTTGATGAATGACTAAAATGTTCATCTCTTTGATGGATGGCTGCTGCAGGTGTTCCTGCCGGGCATCATGCTAAGTGCTTTTCCACATCTTACTGTTTAATTCTTGCACCAGCCCTGTGACTCAGGGAACCATGCACCCATTGTCCAGATAGGAAAACTGAGGTGAAGGTACTTGTCCAAGGTCATAAAGCAGTTGTTGCTTCTGTTGAGTTGCGCAGTCATGTCTGACTGTTTGTGACCCCATGGACTGCAGCACGCCAGGCTTCCCTGTCCTTCGTCATCTCCTGGAACTTGCTCAAACTCATGTGCGTTGAGTTGGTGATGCCATCCAACCATCTCATCCTCTGTCGTCCCCTTCTGCTTGTGCCTTCAAACTTTCCCACCATCAATATCTTTTCTAATGAGTCAGTTCTTCACATCAGGTGGCCAGAGTATTGGAGCTTCAGCTTCAGCATCAGTCCCTCTAATGAATATTCAGGATTGATTTCCTTTAGGAATAACTGGTTTGATCTCCTTGCAGTCCGAGGGATTCTCAAGAGTCTTCTCCAACACCACAGTTCAAAAGCATCAATTCTTTGGCGCTCAGCCCTCTTTATGGTCCAATTCTCAGCATGGTCCCACTGATGCTTGAATCTATGCTGTTCATATTCCACATACACTAGGATGTCCCCCTGCATTTTCCTGTTTGTAACTCTTACCTTCAACACCTGTGCTTGGGTTAGGTCATATAAATGAGAATGTGTATTTGGTGCTCATCACCTATATGCCTTTTATGTGGTTTGATCTTTATGGGCTTTCCCTGATCACTCAGATGGTAATGCAGAAGACCTGGGTTTGATCCCTGGGTCAGGAAGATCCCCTGGAGGAGGGCATGGCTACCCATTCCAGTATTCTTGCCTGACAGTAATGCAGGAGACCTGGGTTCAATCCCTGGCTTGGGAAAATCCCCTGGAGGAGGGCATAGCTTCCCACTCCAGTATTCTTGCCTGACGGTAATGCAGGAGACCTGGGTTTGCCCTGGGTTGCGAAGATCCCCTGGAGGAGGGCATAGCTTCCCACTCTAATATTCTTGCCTGGGAAACTCCAGGGACAGAGGAGCTTGGCAGGCTACAGTTCATGGGGTTGCAAAGAGTCTGACATGACTGAGCGACTAACACTTTCACATCCTTAAATTATAATTGTTGTCTTGTGTTCACTGAAATTCTACCTTATTGCCAAAATTATGTTTTTCTCTTCAGTATTGACTAGGGTTTTTCTTATGGAGACAGTGTCTGTAGCAGAAGTTCATTCCTGATGAGCATAAATAGTGCATTAGATGTGTTTTGCTAGTGTGTTTTTTTCATGCAATGGGATATTAATATGACTTCAAGTGAGAGTTGTGTAGGCCCACGCCTTTTCCTCGAGATGTTTGGAGTCAGTCTTCATGCCCTAAACAAAATCGTTTCTCAGCATTGTCTTCCTCAATGTCTTTAGTCTGCAAAAATCAATGCATTCAACTTGTGGTTTTTCTGTTAGAAAACAAACATAAAGACTCACCAAAAGGCCCAGCGCTGGTGAGGGAGGCAGGCTCAGCAGAGCACTGGCCGGCGTTCCTGTCTCCTTCAGGGGCTGTCCCCTTGCATTCTCAGTACTGCGTCTGAGCTGGTTATTTTATATCGCATGCCCAGGCGCTCAGTCATGCCCGACTCTTTGCGACCCCTTGGACTGTGGCTGTCCAGGCTCCTCTGTCCAGGAGATTTCCCAGGCAAGAATACTGGAGTGGGTTGCCAGTTCCTCTTCCAGGGGAATCTTCTCAACCTAGGGATTGAACCCATATCTCCTGTGTCTCCCACATTGTAGGCAGTTTCTTTACTGCTGAGCCATTGGGGAGGCCCTTATTTTATATTATTTTATCTTAAAAAGTAAGAGTCTTATTCTCAAGCAGGGAATAACCGCTGGGGAGAAGCTGCCAGGAGCGGCCTCGCAGGCCTGCTGCTGCTCTGATTTGCCTTCTTGTAGGTGGAAAGGCTGGTCTTCCTTTCATGGGCTGCTAGCTGCCTTTCTGAATCTTTTGTTTGTAAATCATTTCATGGTAAATGTAATTGAAAGTAACGAATTCAGCTGCACTGGGCATCAAGGATGCCTCTAGAAATGTATTGAAATATTTAGCTGGCGAACGTTTCCAAATAGGCTTGGTTTTTCTGTTCAAAAAGTGATGTTGGAGACCTGATGTGATGGGTGCATGAGAGAGACCGGGTCCTTGCTGGGAGGAACTGATTGTCGTTTCCTGTTTCCAGTGGACCTGCTGGGGCTCCTGAAGTGGCGATCCAACACCAACCTGCTGCAGCAGAACCTGAGGCAGCTCATGAAGGTGGACGGCGGAGAGGTGGTGAAGGTAACATGTCCGACAGTGTAGGAACAGGGGTAGGTGCGGCCTCCCAAGAGGTAGAGCCACGCCTCCAAGATACGGTGGGTTCGGTTTCACATTGTGGTGGGAAAGCAGGTCACAGGAGTTATTTGGTTCCTCGATGCAAATCAAAGGGATGCTGACATCCTGCTGTAGTCTTACGAGTGTGCGGTAGCATCGTGTCAGAAAAGCTTCTAGGTACGATATAAAATGGGTAACCAACAGGGATCTCGTGTACAGCACAGGGGACGAAGCTCGTTATTTTATAAAAACCTGTAATGGAAAATAAGCTAAAAAACTATATATTATATAATGTATTATGTACAATATATAATACATATATAATACACATGTGTGTTTATATGTACATGGATATATATGTATGGCTGAACTGCTGTGCTGTACACCTGAAACTAACTCATTGTAAATAAACTATACTTCAATAAAAACACCCCCGATAAACCTTCCAAAATTAAAAAAAATCATGTCCATACCTTAATTAAAAAATACCTTGTTGAGAGAAATGTTGTCACCGTAATCTTCAGTGATTGATAACCCTTTTGCAGTAGTCGTATCAGAGATTGCCGATCACATCATCACCACAAATATAGCGATGAAGAAGCTGGAAATAACGTGAAAATTATCAAAGCGTGACCCAGAGACACTGAGTGAGGGAGTGCTCTTGGAAAAACGGGGCTGATAAACTTGCTGGATCCCAGGGTTGTCACGAGCCTTGGAGTGGTAAAAACCAGCATACCTGCCAAGTGCGATGAAACCCGGTCTGCTGGTGTGGGACTCTGGCTCTGACCCCTTAAACCACCAGCGTCTTCAGGATGTTGACACATGCCTCTAGGAGGACAGAGTCCTTCTTGGACCCTGGTTGGGGAGGGTGGCCTGGCTGCACCGTGATGGAAACGGTCTTTGGAATCAACCGAGTCTAGGACTCGGAGTTCCCTTCCGGTGGGTCCTCGCTGTGGGGTTACCGTAGTTTGAATAACCTCGTTTAAGCGTCGCTTTCCCTGCCGTAGCCTGTGTCTTTGCTGGGCTTCCCTGGTGGCTCAGACAGTAAATAATCTGTCTGTGATGCAGGAGACCCAGGTTCAATCCCTGGGCGGGGAAGATCCACCGGAGAAAGAAATGGCCACCCACTCTAGTATTCTTGCCTGGAAAATTCTACGGATAGAGGAGGAGGCAGGCAGACTACAGTCCGTGGGGGTCACAAAGAGTCGGGCACGGCTAAGCGACTAACACACACACTTTCCCTGCTATGAAATGGACAGGACCAGAGTGCCTTGCTCAGATGATCCTCGTGGAGGCTGTATAAGGTTCTGGCTCTGGGAGGTGTGCAAGAGTGTCATGATTTATCCTCATCACTGTCCTGCTGTCCTGGCTCTCTACTTACCCAGAAGCCCTGTCGTCGGTGTGGAGAACTGCGTGGTGTATCCGTGAAGTCGCAGTCTTCAGTCTTAGCTGCTTTCCCCCACTGCGGTCTTGGTTTATTTCTTAGCCTCACACAGAGCAAGCTCTGGAGCAATGCTGGATGCCCTCCTGAATCTTCATCTGAGATTGGACAGTCAGACTGGTGTGATCGGAGGTCCCTTGGAACGCTCAAGTTTGGTCCTTGTTGGCGCTGTTGGTATTTTCTTCAGCCTCTCCTTGTCTCCCATCTGCTCGGTGACTCCTCCTTGTACGGAAGGCAGTGCCTGTCTGTGGCCGCTGGGCTCCACCCGGGCTGGTGGCAGCAGGCTGGCACCCCTGAGCAGGCTCCCCGCTGCCAGGTCTGTGCTGCTGCCTCAGTCCCGTACCCTCTGTGAGATGCTTGCGGAGGGAGACAACCTTATCTCTCTAAAAATTAATTACTTCAAATGGTCTCAATTAAACAGCAGTGTGGTTAGCTTCAGTATAAATTAATTCGGTGGCGTCGCTCTCCTGAATTCATTGTATAACCATTCAAACATGTCCTTGCTAATCTTCAAAGTCTAATCATCTTTTCCCGGCCCTTGTCTCCTTCTCCTGGCTTGGACAATGTTAATTGTATTTTAAACTTCCCAGGGTTCTATGAATTCCCTAATTCAGATGAAAACTGGCTGAATAACTTCACAGCACTTCTTTAAAAGACCCACAGTTAATGAAATTGTGTCCTCTTTCATTTTGCGGCCCCTGTATCACGTCAGGGATTACTTGTATTTCCGTTGAACTTTTGTTTCGCTGACCAGGGAAGATCTAGAGCCATCTGGTTTTGTTGCCTTCCTGTGTTCCTTTTAGCTGATCTATTATCATCTCCTATTGTTCATCCCTGGAGGTGATTTTTCAGCTCTCTGGTGGCCCTTCCTGTGTCCACTGGAACTGCCCAGGCCTGGAGGGCCTGTCTGGCCCTTACCTGCTTTGCCTGAGTTTCTTCTTTCCAGCCACCAGCATGTCTTAATACCCTTAGGCCTAGAGTGGAAGATGGACCCATCTAAGGACTACACGGTGGCCCAGCCTACATGGGGCTGCTTTCCATTATATGGAAGAACATTTACAGACTGCATCTTGTTCCACTTATTTAAGACCCCCCCCTTTTGTGTATTTGTAACTTTTTTCTTAAGTTTTTTTTTTTGATGTATACCATTTTTTTAAAGAACTCTTTAGAGGAATTAAAGAACCTCTTGATGAGGGTGAAAGAGGAGAGTGAAAAAGCTGGCTTGAAACTCAACATTAGAAAAACTAAGACCATGTCATTCAGTCCCATCACTTCATGGCAAGTAGAATGGGAAAAAGTGGAAGCAGTGGGAAATTTTCTTTTCTTGGGCTCCAAAATCAATGAGGACAGTGACTACAGCCATGACATTAAAAGGCACTTGCTCCTTGGAAGAAAAGCTGTGACAAACCTAGACAGCATATCAGAAAGCAGAGATCACTTTGCCGACAAAGGTCCGTATAGTCAGAGCTCTGGTTCTGCCAGTAGTCCTGGACAGGTGTGAGAGCTGGGCCATAAAGAAGACTGAGTGCCACACGATTGATTTTTTTGAGTTGGGGTGCTGGAGGAGACTCTTGAGAGTCCCTTGGACAGCACAGAGATCAAAGCAGTCAATCCTAAAGGAAATCAACTCTGACTATTCATTGGAAAGACTGATGCTGAAGCTGAAGCTCCAATACTTTGNACTGAGTGCCACACGATTGATTTTTTTGAGTTGGGGTGCTGGAGGAGACTCTTGAGAGTCCCTTGGACAGCACAGAGATCAAAGCAGTCAATCCTAAAGGAAATCAACTCTGACTATTCATTGGAAAGACTGATGCTGAAGCTGAAGCTCCAATACTTTGGCCACCTGATGCAGAGAATCAACTCATGGGACAAGACTCTGATGGTGGGAAAGACTGAAGGCAGGAGCAGAAGGGAGCGGCAGAGCATGAGATGATTAGATGGCATCACGGATTCAATGGCCATGAATTCGTACAAACTCTGGGAGATAGTGGAGGACTGGGAAGACTGGTGTGCTGTAGTCCATGTGGTCGCAGAGCTGGACACAGCTTAGCAACTGAACAAGAGCAACATTTTTTAAAGTCTTTATCGATTTTGTTACTACTGTTTGGTCTTTCGGATTTTTGGCCTCAAGCCGTGTGTGATCTAAGCGCCCTGATCAGGGACTGAACCTGCACCCCCTGTATTGGAAGACGAGGTCTTCACCGCTGGACCCCCAGAGGTGTCCCGGTGTATTTGTAACTTTTTCTGGAAAGATGACATTGCCTGATAGACTGCTGAAAGTATTTGGTTGTTTGGAAAAAGTGACCTTGCCTGAGGAAAATATTTGCTCATATGAAAATGGTAATCGTGGTTTTCAGTGGATGGTCTTGGAGAGAGGGTGGGAGTCAAAAGCAGCCCTTTCGTGGCCTTGGGTGAGGGCCCACCCTCAGGACACTCCTGTCCCTGCCCTGCTGCAGTGCTCCAGGCCCTGCCCCTGTTTCTGTGTCATTCATCTGGGTGGGGTGGGTGGACCTATTTCCTCCAACTGTGCCAAGCCAGGGCTTGGCACCTGGTGAGTCTCTTGGCAGGAACACTGGGCTTTTAGCAGATGGCATCAAGTTTTGACCTTTGCAAAGCTTTTATAATCTGAAAATGATGGGAAATGATATAAAAGTAGTGAAGGTGGTGCAGGCTTAAATAGTTACGGAGTTGACAGAACCATGGGTGTCTGGACCAGAATGCCTCCTGGTCCGGCTGGTTTCATCCTCCTGCCCATTTCTATGTGACACTTCCGGCACGGAATAGAGGGTCAGAGGCTCAGTGGAACAGAACGAGGATTTCATGCCTGGCGGGTCTGAGATTGCTCGCTAGGTCTGGGAGCTTGTCGTCTCTTGGGAAAAAGAGCTTTCTTAGTTGCTCGGTCATGTCTGACTCTTGGCGACCCCACGGACTGCAGCCCGCTAGGCTCCTCTGTCCATGGACGTCTCCAGGCGAGGACGCTGGAGTGGGTAGCCATTCCTCTCTCCGAGGGATCTTCCAGACCCAGGGAGCCATCCCGGGTCTTCTGCACTGCAGCCGGGTTCTTTACCATCTGAGCCACGAGGGAAGAGCTGTGGGCCCTGAATGTGCAAGCTTCCACAGCTTACAGGGGCTAGGGGGTGAGTTCTGGTGGGAGGGCAAGTCTCTGCGTTTGGTTTCTCAGCCTTGAGATCCTCTGGGGACATGAGAGGCCCTGGAGCGCTGTGTGTGGGCCGAGCAGTGAAGGAAGACCTTGTCCAGGGTCTCGCACGGCCACGCCCCTGTCCTAGCTCTGGGACTGTCTCACTCCCTCCTTGTGTTCTGAATGACCATGCAACCGAGGTGTAGTTCACATACAGGAGAATACACTTTTAATTCATACAGTTCACTGGTTTTCAGTATATCCACAGAGTTGTGCAGCTACCTGAACAATCTCATTTCAGAACATTTCAGAACCAGAAAAAGAAACCCTATACCTGTTGGCCATCACTCTACTCTGCCTGCAACCAGCTGTCTTTATAGATTTGACTATTCCAGCTACTTTTTGTAAATCGAGTGACAGTATATAACATTTCTTCTTATTGACGTCTTCTCCTGAGTACACCGCTTTCAAGGCAGGTGGTGGCACGTATCAGAACTTCATTCCTTTTTATGTTTAAATAATAAATATTGCGCTGTGTGGGTATGCCACAGTTTATGGGCTTTCCCAGGTGGCGCTAATGGTAAAGAACCTGCTTGCCAATGCAGGTGACATAAGAGACAAGGGGTCCAATCCTTGGGTCAGGAAGATCCCCTGGAAGAGGAAATGGCTACCCACTCCAGTGTTCTTGCCTGGAGAATCCCATGGACAGAGAGCCTGGCGGGCTGCAGTTCATGGGGTTGCAAAGAGTCAGACACGACTGAGGTGACTTAGCATGCAAGCATTCCATTCATCAGATTATCCATTCGTTAGGTGATGGATGCTTGGGTTGTTCCCACGTTTTGACCATGGTGAATAAAGCTCCTCTGAATATTTGTGTACACATTTTTGTGCAGATACACGTTTTCCATTCTTTTGGTTTCATACCCAGGAATGAGATTATTGAGTTGCGTGGTAAAATCTACATTTAACCCTTTGACGGATTGTCAGTTGGTTTTCTAAAGCTGTTGCCTCATTCTACCATTCTACCAGCATATACCTCAGGGCTCCAGATCCTCTCTGCCTTTCTCATGCTTGACTGTTGTCCATCTGTTTGATGATAGTCACCACACTCTGGATGAAGTGGTATCTCAGCCTGGTTTCAGTGTGCAGATCCATAGTGACCTCATGATGAATACACACATACCTCATTCCCTTGGATGGTCGCTAGTCCTCTGTATGGTCAGTAGGCCAGTGTATGGCATTTTGCCCTGCCCCACCCACAGGGAACTCGTTACTTCCAATGCAGCCTTTTTTAGTTCATCTTACACTTCTTTCTAGGGAGAACAGGGGAAGAATTCAAAGATAATTTCTAGTGTGACATAACTTTGAAGTCTCCTAATTTTTTCAAAATTATATTCCTAATATTTTGTCATTCTATGCTGTAATATTTATTTGGTGACATAGTAGGCTATAAAAGGATTTCTAAATTACTGTTAAATAAGCACTTCCTGGCCTTCTGCTCTGTACCCCAGTTTCAGAATCACATAGCTCTTCTGTCCTTGCACCCGTATTTGCAGAAGATCCTTAATTAAACTAGAAATTTGTTCCTTTGTGGCTTCTGCCCACCCGCTAGCTCAGGTCAGGGATAAGTCAGATTCGGTTTTCCCAGGGTTGCTGTTGAACTCCTGGTCTTGCTGAAAACCAGGAGAAGGGTTGGAGAGGTCCCATGGCGGGTGGGAGATGAGCTCTGTGCATTTCCTTGCTGCACATTCTCCGCTTAACTTAGGGTGGCCTGTCTTTGTTCTGAACTCACTCATCTCAGATTTTTGTCGTGTGCATGGCGTGGCTGCGAAGCATCAGTAGGTGCTGTTTGGGAAAGCTGGGTGTTGGGAGTTCTGCCGAAGGTCGTCAGCTGGGGAGAGCTGGTGAGCTTACGTCTGTTGACGTTTTGTGCCCCTCCAGTTCCTCCAGGACACCTTGGACGCCCTCTTCAACATCATGATGGAGAACTCGGAGAGCGAGACCTTCGATACATTGGTGTTTGATGCTCTGGTAAGAGACCTGGACTTTGCGTCTGCTCAGCAATTACGGGGCTTTCACGTTGCAACCTTTGAAGCTGGGGCAGGAGCCATCACAGTGACCTTGAAAGCATTTTCAGTTGTAAGCCCAATCAGAGCAAATGAATTGAGAGGTAGAAAGTCCCTTGCAGTGTAGCGCTGTAGTTAGGCGAATGTAATTGGCAGCGGAAGAGGTAAACTGGCTGGCCAGCCTGTGTCTGAAAATGTTAGCGATCGGTTGACTTGCACAGAGGTGCAGGGGATTCAGCTGAGGATTCCAAAATGGTTTGCATCTCTTTTGCTAATGAAAATATTAATTTAACAGGTATTTATCATTGGACTAATTGCTGATAGAAAATTTCAGCACTTTAATCCTGTTTTGGAAACCTACATTAAGAAACACTTTAGTGCAACCTTAGCCTACACGTAAGTTCTTTTTTGTTGTTTTAAAACCAGTTCTTTTTGTATCTTTGTTAAGACTCTTTTCCATATACCTTTGCCTATGGTTCTACATTTGCCTTCCCCAATGGTGAGTTTACTGGGATCATTTTTATTACTGTTTCCCCCTTAACAGACATAAAAATCTTGTTGGAAAAGATAGGGGATGCATAGTAAGATTCTGGAATAAGTTCTTGTTCTTCTCTACGCCTTTCTTTTGCCTTTGAGTTGTTTCCTCCATGTTTGATGAAATGGATACGGAGTGCTTGCCACACTGCAGCTTCCTCACAGCCATCTGATGAAGGAATAAATGGATGTGGTCTTGTCTTGAGATTATTGGTTATTTAGCGTGAATATTAATAAAATTCAGTCTTATACTTTTCAATCTATTTTTTCATTCTTTATTTTTTAAGGTTGCAGGTGATTTATTTTTGTTCTGCTGGATCAAGCTGGATAAAATTAATTTTTTTTTCTTTTAAAGTGGTTTAGTTACTCAGTGATGTTTAAAGAGCCAGAATGTTAATGTTGCTCAGATAAAACATCTGCAGGTTTGGCGATTATTTTTAAACTTCATCTGGATATTGGCTTTTAATACTCCTGCATTTCTTTCTTTTAAAAGTCTTTTCTTTACATAGCTGTTTTTATTGAAGTGGCATTGATTTGCAAGGTAGGGTTAGTTTCAGGTTGACACCAGAGTGACTCAGTTATTTGTGTGTGTGTGTAATATATGCATATATTCCTTTTCAGATTCTTTTTGCTCTTTAAAGAGTTCCTCTCCTTTGTTCCAGAAGCTTCAGCTCCAACTAACTAGGATTCTTACTCCCCACCAGCTGTTCTCCACTCACCCAGCTGCTCCCTCCCTGGGCCCCTGTCGGGTCTACTAGGGTTCCCAGGGGAAGGTGTGGAGCCTGGTGTCAAGGCCACGACCCTGGGACTTGCTGCCTCGGCCTGGGTTACCACTGTCACTTGGCAAGCTTAGGTTGCTTAGCGTCTCTGAGCATCAGCCTGCTCATCTGCACAACAGCACGGTTGTAGGTTTTCTTGAGAATTTTAATAAGTTCTTAACATGTCAAGTGTTTGGAATAATCCGTGGCACTTAGCACCAAGCAGTAGTTAGATTTCGTTATTATTAGAATTATTAGGGCGAGTTCCTCGTTCTCTCACAGTGGGATTTATTGGCACTGATTAAGACTTTTTCTGTGTGAGCTGCAGTGAAAAAGAAGGGTTTAATATTTTAAAGAACATTTCACTTAGATTCCTTAGAAATGATTCCCATTTAGGGCCAGGGGCTTGAATCGAAGTTCCCATCTGTGTCTTGCCCCTACTTAGGTCAGAACCTGTTGTCCCTGGCTGTGGGAACTCAAGGTCAGCGGTCCTGTTCCTGAATCTTGGATTCTTCTGTATCTCTCTAGGGCTTGTTTATTGCAGGGCTGCTGGTGGAGCCCCACATGGGCAGGAAGCAAGGGTGTCCTCAGGCACACAGGGCAAGCTGTGACAAGCTTGGTGCTTGCTGGCTAATCAGTGTTTGTGTAAGACATTCAGTTCTCTCTGTGGAGAAGCCCAGTTGGCCCGCACTTACCAGGGTTCCCTGCAGACTGCTGGTTGAGTGGCACCATCTTGCTATAGCAACCAAAAGGAGCCTGTGCAGGGTTCCTGGGGGTGGCCTGTACACTGCTCTGGGTCCCATATGACCCCCTCCTGTGTCACCTCCATCAGCCTCCTTTCCTGAAACTTGGCCAAACAGCTGTTCTCAGATTAGGTTTTTACTTTCATTTTAGAAAGTCAGAACGGCGGCAAGGTTGCCATACTGCAGTCCAGGCCCTCTTTCTGGCGCCCCCTCACCCTTATTCTCAAAGCGGGAAGCAACCTGGGGAGCACTGGGCAGGTTACTCCATGGAAGACACAGAAAGTACCATCTGATTGTTGAATTATGACAGGATGGAGCCGAGAATCTGTATCGTCTCATCCAGTCTGTCATCTGCAGAAAAAATTTTAATTTCAGAAAATAAGTGTTCTTATCTTGTTTTGACAAACCAGCAACCCCAAGTGGTTCTTTAACCGTTGGAATCTGAGCATTTTCGCCTTTAAATGCCAGAGGAGATAATTGAGGTTCACGCAGTTCTAATGCAATCAGGAAGGCTGCCTCTGCCCTAACGAAGTGTTTGCAGCCTTCTCCAGCCCAGGGGACATTCTAGTACCAAGCATCATCACAAACAGTCTCTCCCCTCCCCCACTTGGGGGGCGAGGCGGGCAGGGGCTTAGGTTAGATTCCCATCCAGGCAGTTTATTTACCTCTTTCCTTTGATGAATGTTGAGATCTAGAGCCTTTGTTTGCAAACAACTCTGAGAAGAAATTAATGATGACTAGAGGCAATGGGTCGGAGAAGGCAATGGTACCCCACTCCAATACTCTTGCCTGGAAAATCCAATGGACGGAGGAGCCTGCTAGGCTGCAGTCCATGGGGTTGCCGAGGGTTAGACACAACTGAGCGACTTCACTTTCACTCTTCACTTTCATGCATTGGAGAAGGCAATGGCGACCCACTCCAGTGTTCTTGCATGGAGAATCCCAGGGACGGGGGAGCTTGGAGGGCTGCTGACTGTGTGGTCGCACAGAGTCAGGTATGACTGAAGTGACTTAGCAGCAGAGGCAATGGGTGTTACTTCTTAGCCTTCCAAGTCACAGAGCAAGTGCTCGCTGCATGGGTGGTTCATGGGGCAGAGTGACCAGGGCTGGTCCAAGCCAGGAGGGAGGGAGGCGTCAGCTTTGGGGACGGTTCTTCCCCAAAAGCAGCAGGACGTGCTCCTTCTGTGCACAGACCTGCCTTTCCCAGAGCTGGTTTGGGCCTCCTCCCCGCTGAACCGATGCTCCATTGGTCTGGTCCTCTCACCTGGGACCGAGCAGTTTGGTCTTTCTATAGTTACAAGTGATGTGACTGGTGTGGATTCAGGTTCTGTGACTTCCTGATTTATTTTCTGATTCTGGGTAATGCTTTTTTGCAAATCATTCTTTCTTTTTGTTCTTTCCTTTTATATATATATAAATTTATTTATTTTAATTGGAGGTTAATTACTTTACAATATTGTGTTGGTTTTGCCATACATCGACATGAATCCGCCACAGGTATACACGTGTTCCCCATCCTGAACCTCCCTCCCACCTCCCTCCCCGTACCATCCCTCTGGGTCGTCCCAGTGCTTGTTCTTTCCTTTGACTGAACTATTGGAAGGATTTCCAAAATCTATTTCTGTGGAATGAATGTGAAAAGTGAAAGCATCGGTCGGTCAGTTGTGTCTGACTCTTTGCGACCCCATGGACTGTAGCCCACCAGGCTCCTCTATCCATGGGATTCTCTAGGCGAGAATACTGGAATGGGTAGTCATTCCCGTCTCCAGATGAAATGTATATTTCTTGGGCTATCAATAGGGTTTAAGAAAACAGGGTGTGTGGGCCTGTCAGTTTGGGAAACTATGTTAAACTGGATGAAACAGGTTTTATGCCGGGACTTGAGAAGCTCTGCCAGGCCTCGAGAACCATCACAAGACTTGTAAGGGTAGACGCCTTCCCAGGAATGGGACCAGGGGAACCTAAGGGGAGGGGATCTTTCTGGCCTCACTTCTTCAGGACACACTGCTAGGAAGGCTCCTGTGATAGCATTGTGAGGTTTCTTGAGTTCTTCAGCTTGATCAGTGTTAGAAATGATTTCACATCCACTCAGTCGCCCCAAAGCCTTTTTATCGTGATTTATCAGTAAAGTCGTTTCTCTTAGGTTCTCCCGAGGTCATCCACGAGCCAAGTTTCAGTTGCTCTTATGAGTGACTTGTAATAATCTCAGGTAACAAGCGGTGCACGCTGGCTCATAACTTAACGAGAAACGCTGTCAGTACCCTGGCAGGCTGCTGTTGTTTTTAATGAATATTTAAAGGCCAGGAGGAATTCTTGTTGATGACTGAAAAAGTTAGGGTGTGGAGAAGTTTGGTTTGGGGGTAATTTTGTTGGTTGTTGTCAAGTCTTACATATGTTGCTAGTTTTTGAAGTTACAGTGTAGCTGAATGCACCAAAAGCTGAAAATACAGTGAAGTTATTTAATTATTCCTTTATGATTTAAAAGCCTTGACTTGAAGATTATTAGTTTATGGGCCAGTAGTTGGCTCCATGGTAGAGAACCTGTCTGCCAATGCAGAAGATGTGAGTTCAGTCTCTGGGTTGGGAAGATCCCCTGGAAATGGCAATCCACTCTAGTATTCTTGCCTGGGTAATCCCATGGACAGAGGAACGTGTCATACTACTGTCCATGGGGTCATAAAGAGTCAGACATACCTGAACATACATGCCTAGCGGTAGAAAATGTAGACATCTGGACAGAATTGAAAACTGATTATTACTCTTACTGCTTCTATCATTTGAAAATAGCACTCAATTAAAAAAAAAAAGAGCATTATGAAAATAGGTATGTCTGTAAAGAAAACCCCTTTGATTTTGTTGTTGAGCATTGAAATGCTAGATCACCCACTGAGTCCTGGACTTCTCCATCTGCAAATTAGGGATAAAACCGAACACTTGTCATACAGTGTTGCTGTGCAGAATACATTATATAATACTCTTAAATGCTTAGGAAGACATCCAAAACTTAGAAAGTGCTTGTTAAATGCTCAGATCTTGCTCCTCTGAGAGTTGTTTTATGGGTCACTTTTAATCTGTTTTGAATACATTTCACAAATATGCACATAGTGATAAATTGTGAACCCAGCTAAAAAGAACCCAAATACCCACTTGTGTATTTCTGCCCTAGTTAAGAAATGAGATACTGTAGTCGTCTGAACTTGTTGATATATATGTGTTTCCGTTCTGAACAGGAAGCTGACAAAAGTTTTGCGGAACTACGTGGACAATGCCGAGAAGCCAGGAATAAGTGACCAGCTGTATAAAGCCATGAAGGCTTTAGAGTACATCTTCAAGTTCATCGTGCGCTCCCGGATCCTGTTCAACCAGTGCGTGTCCCCGTGCCGGCTCTCCAGAGGGCTGGGAGGAGACCCTTTTCGTCCTTCCTTCCCTCCTTCCTTCCTGCGTCTTCTCCCTTCCCCTGCCTCGTTCTTCTTTGCCTTTCTCTCCTCTTCCCCTGCCTTTCTCTGCGGTCTAGCAGGACACGGCAGTTAACAGACAGCAGTTCTGGGCTGGACTTGTCCATGCTCACCCTAACTGCTCCCCAGTGGAGTAAAAGGCAAGCTCTCTGAGTTTGAGTCTTGAGCCCTGAGTCTGAACTGTGTGCCTGCGAGTCAGACATCGTCTCCTGAAAGTGTTGGTACTTTATCCGAGGCAGTACAGTTCTGCAGTTCTTTTCAGTGTTATTTTATAGAGGAAAAAAGCCCCTTGAAGAACACACAAGATTAAAACAAGCCACATCAACAATAATAAACAGCAGGGTAAATTGACTCACTTGGGAAGATGGTGGGGCTTCCGCCCTCTTTCCTTCAACTAGAATCATGTTTTGTTTCTAGAGAGAGATTCCTATCCACGAAATGGCCTTGTGCAGGGACATTCAGTGTTTTAACTTAGGGATGTGTTTCACAGATTATCTGGGCAAATTTATGAGTTGTTTTCAAACTTTAAAGTGGATTGGGGGTATTTCTGATCCCCCCAATATATAATGACTTCATCATTTTATAGAGAACTTTAGTGTTTTTTCCTAGATATATACAGGTGAAAGAAGGGGGCTGAAATAAGTGAGCTTTCAGTTGGTCTGTGATGTTTAGGTCTGAGGGAAGAGAGGAGAAGCAAGGCAGATGGGGTGCTGGGCGTTGAAGCTGACTCCCGCTGCTGCTGCTTGCGGAGGCACCTGTTTTGGGTGCCCTACAGTGGGTGATGCTGGTTCTTGTTGGTTATTGGAGGGTGATTCTTGTGTGAGTCCTAAACACAGAGATGGAGTTTAAGAATCAGTATCCCTCTGATTCACAGAGTACATGTCACCTTTAAAAGCACAGCCCTCTTGAAACATATCAGTGAATATGGGGAATTGAGGGAGCGTGGATCCAGGTCGGTACCTCCTTATTAACTCTTTATTTTGTTGGCCTGAAGTCGGCTTTCTAGAACAGCCAGGGAGAGAGGGGAGGTATTCACAAAGCAGTCTCGTGTACCCTGTGGGGCACATAAGCCAGAGGAGCAGGTGACTGTGTGTAGAGCTGTAAGTGTCACAAATGGGGTGGTGCCCACCGCTGTTCAGTGGCCACAGCCCCTGTGTTACTGGACAGGGGTGGCCTGTGCTGTGGTCACCCTACGGTTCCTGTGAGTCCAGACCCAGGGCTAGAGGCCATCATGCTCCTCCTTGACTGAAGAATACACTCTTTTACTTTGCTTATCATGGATAGGTGTGAATCTTGATGAGGGTCATGAAGCTTTCTGTTTTTGTCAGGGTGAAACCTGTTGATTTCCTCACTGTCAAGGTGTGAAAGATGACCAAGAAAGTAGGGTTTGTTTTTTTCCTGTATTTTATCATATTTTTCAGTAAAATAGCTTCTACAAACAAGGAACTTTTTGGAAGCCTCTATCTTGCTTTTATTTAGGGGCTTCCCTGGTGGCTCAGATGGTAAAGAATCTGCCTGCAATGTGGGAGACCCAGGTTTGATTCTTGGGTTGGGAAGATCCCCTGGAGAAGAGAATGGCTACCCACTCCAGTATTCTTGCCTGGAGAATTCCATNGGTGGCTCAGATGGTAAAGAATCTGCCTGCAATGTGGGAGACCCAGGTTTGATTCTTGGGTTGGGAAGATCCCCTGGAGAAGAGAATGGCTACCCACTCCAGTATTCTTGCCTGGAGAATTCCATAGGCGGAGGAGCCTGCTGGGCTACAGTCCATGGGGTTGCAGAAGAGTCAGGGAAATCTTGCTTTTATATATGTCCCACTAGTTTTAAGTCTTTGATTACTCTAAAATAACAGCAACACTAAGGTGAGAGGATGAACTTGAAAGAGTGGAACATTCAGGTGGTATGGATTATGTCATGTTTTATGTGAGAAAATTGTCATCATGTATAATTTGTGATCAGTATGGCCCCGGGTCAGGGATTCATTGATGCCCGCCATCTCCTTTTCAAACACACTGCTGATTTTCCTTCTCATTCAGAGATTAATAATGAAAAGAAAGGTGTGTTCAAGGTCAGTGTGTTCCTGCTATTGTTGTAAATGCTATAATCTTTTACAAAATAATGCTGCTTAGAAAAGATTGGGGTCACCCAAGTGGACCAGTGGCAAATTGTTTCTCTCTGTTTCTCCTTAATCTCTTTCAGCCTGAAAATACAAATGGCATGAGATCTTGGGACCATGGTCTTGTAAATAGCACTGACTTTGATTGATCTTCTCGGGGTTAGCAATATGACTGACGAGGTTCACGTTTTCCCCCCACAGGGCGTGGAACCCAGAGGAAGGGTCTGGAGCTTGTGTACTTGGTCTCCGGTTACTTATTTCATCCTTGGCTCCTTCTATCTCTTGCCCCACTGTCCTTGGGAATCTCTGTCTGTCTCATGGCCCCAAAGTGGCTTCTGCTCCTCCTGGTGTCAAGACCTCACTCCAGGCAGCAGAGAAGGGAAGGTGGATGTCAACAGCTCTTTCAGTTACTTTCCTTAAGAAATATTGTCCCCAGTGCCTACAGTGGGTCATGTGCTTCCCTCTCATTGGCCAGGCTGTGTCACATGACAATCCTAGATGCAAGGGAGATGGGAAAGAACTTATTGATGCTGATGGCTCAGATAATAAAACGTCTGCTTGCAATGTGGGGGACCTGGGTTCGATCCCTGGGTCGGGAAGCTCCCCTGGAGAAGGAAATGGCAACCCACTCCAACAATCTTGCCTGGGAAATCCCAAGGACAGAGTAGCCTGGTGGGCTCTAGTCCATGGGGTCGCAAAGAGTCAGACACGACTGAGTGACGTCACTTTTCAACGAAATCAGATTTCCTTCAGTAAAGTAGTGAAGGAGAAGTATATATTGAATGGCGTTGACACTCTTTCTCATACCTTTAATCAGGAATTCCTGTTACCTGCCAGCGTCATATCCGTAACTTATCTCAGGTTAGTAACGCAGTGTAGTGGGTACAGAAGTGTCCAGCTCTTTGCAACCCCCTGGACTGTAGCCTGCCAGGGTCCTCTGTCTGTGGAATTTTCCAGATAATAATAGTGGAGTGGGTTGCATTTTCTGTTCCAGAGGATCTTCTTGGCCCAGGGATCAAACCTGCATCTCCTGCACTGGCACAGGGATTCTTTACCACTGCGCCACCTGGGAAGCCCAAGTCCCAGCTTTGTAAATCCCATGTGATTAGGCCCCTGACAGCCTTTCTTCCTCATTAGTTTTGGGGTTAGTCTGTGAGACTCCGGTCTCTACTTTCTCTTCGACTTTAAGCCATTGAGCCCTAAGTGTTGCACAGGGGTGAGTCAGTGCTGTTGTTTCATACGGAAATGGAGTGGAATACTGAACAGATCCTTGCCCATGACCTTGGCGGTGTTTTATGTTTGGGCATCCTCAGGAATGTTTTGGCCCTTGGCCACACGGTGTTGGCAGAGACCTTGGTCCTGGTGCCAGCCTTTTTCCTGGAGTTGGGGGAGCCAGACCTGATCCCCAGCTGAGTCTCTCTGCTGGGCTCATGTGTTTGTGAAGAGCTGGGGCCGTTCAGGACAAACAGTGCCAAGAGTTGAGAAGGCCAGTAGAGCAGTTGCCAGAAGGCTTCATGAACCTTCCAGGATCCTTGTCCTGATATCCCTGACCTCATCTCAGCAGACACTGTCCCACCACAGTCCTTCCTTCCCAAGAGCCTAATGGACTTTGGAGCCCTGACTGTTTCAGACGTTTAAAGTATAATGACCTTAGTTTCTCTCTAGTTTCTTAAATGTGTATCTTGGCTGCCTTTATGATTCTTGAGGGCAGACAAGGACATATGTTCCTCTCAGAACCTGGAACACAGCTTGTAGTTGCCTTGTATAGATATGGTAGTGCTTAAATTTCAATCTGTAGTCTGAGATTTCTGAGAAGAATCTATGATAGAGAAAAAAAACAAAACAAAACACGATGTTGAAATCACAGACACGGGGCTAAAGTCTCTCAATTGTTTCTTGTCCTCAAATACCCTCCACCCTGAGATCCATTTTGGTAGTCTTCATTGTCTTCTTGAAGCATTGCATTGACATGAAATAATATTCCTATTGTGTATATACTGTTTAGGGGAAAAGCCGTCCTGTGTCCCGCCCAGTTTTCCGTGATGTTTGATTCCTAACAAGTTCTGAGCAACTCTGACGCATGGTTTTTTCAGGGCGGAGGGAGAAAGCAAAGTCAGGTTCTGGTTTTCTTACCTGCAAAGCATCTATTACCTTGAGAGAAAAACAACTGTGCTCACAGCTGGAATCAAGTGTGTTTTTCTATTTGCAGTTGAAATAAACTTTGGAGGTCTTTTGTTTTTCTTCTCCTTTCAAACAGGTATGCTGTGTTTTCACATAATGTAGCAGCTTTGTAAAATTCCACGTTAATTGACAGTAATTCTTCTGGAGAAGGAAGGGGTGAAACGTTGGAGATGAAGATATTGAAACGAATCTTTGTCACCCCACTTGCTTTCTCACTATACAAATCCGTACTTGTTTGTTTGTTTAGGAATGAGAACAGCATTTTTAAATTAACTCTGGTCCGAAGCCATTTGGTTCCTGGGGACCCACGGGGAGACTGCTGACAGCCGGGGGCGCGTCTCTGCTGGCTTTGCTTGTCTGTTCTGTGTGGGTGGATCTCATTAGCTGCAAAGCCGGAAAACAGACGCAGCCGGCGCGGGACCGTCTGAATCCAGTCACTGAGGCTGGTCACTGCTGACTTCTGTCTTTCTGCTGCTTCTTGAGTGTTTGCCAGTCTCACCTGGTGTTCGCTTCCTGAGTAGTCAGTCACTGATCCTGAAGAAGTTGTAGATCTGTCATTCTGCTGTCATTTCCTCGGCCACAATTGTAGGATGTAGTTAACGAACAAAGGTCAAGCTGCTCCTTGTTAATGGATACTTAACAACATTTAAATGGAGCAGGGTATGATGATGACTAGGTTTTGTCTGTTTACTTACCAATTGCCATCTGAGTCCTTTCCTCTTACCCACCTCAAGGTGGGTTGAACAAGTGACTCTTAGTTTATTCCTCTCTAGAGACCTCGCCTTTATTACAGAAAGGGCTCCAAAGTGCTTGCTGTAAAATACTAGCGTATATATCTTTTAAATGGTAGTTGGCAGCAGAGGAATTAATAATTAAATTTTCATTCTTGAAGGATCCCTAGTGGAATATTAAATATAAGAAAGACCCATTAATTGTACCTTGTAGATTTTGAAGCTGTATTATTGGGGGCATGCAGATTTAGAACTGTGATCTCTTTGTTGTAAACTTAGTGCTTAATGTGAAAAGGTTCCCTTTATCTTTTGGTTAGTATTTTCACAGAATACCATTTGCCATTCTTTTACTTTCAACCTTCCTGTGTTCTTATATTTAAGGTTTGAAGCTGTATTATTGGGGGCATGCAGATTTAGAACTGTGATCTCTTTGTTGTAAACTTAGTGCTTAATGTGAAAAGGTTCCCTTTATCTTTTGGTTAGTGTTTTCACAGAATACCATTTGCCATTCTTTTACTTTCAACCTTCCTGTGTTCTTATATTTAAGGTGTGTCTCTTATACACAACATAGAGCTGTTTTTTTTAAAATTTTATGCAGTGTAAAAATCCTTTTAATTTATTGTTTAGTTCATTTATATATCATACACTTAGGTAACATAGTGAATTTATATCAACTGTCTTCCTATTAATTTTCTGTTTTGCTCATCTACATTATGCTTTTTTCTGCCTTCTTTTCTACTAGTCAAAATTTTCTTTTCATCGTCCCATTTTCTCTTTCTTGTGTTATTATTGTCATGCACTTCAGGTCTACNACATAGTGAATTTATATCAACTGTCTTCCTATTAATTTTCTGTTTTGCTCATCTACATTATGCTTTTTTCTGCCTTCTTTTCTACTAGTCAAAATTTTCTTTTCATCGTCCCATTTTCTCTTTCTTGTGTTATTATTGTCATGCACTTCAGGTCTACAGATATCTTAAACTTCATACAGCATTGCTATTATTGTTTCGTGTAGTTGGCATTCATTTGTTTTATACTTATCGTTGTTTTTCCATTTTTCTTTTCATTTTATGTTTCTCTGTAGAATTATGTTCCTGCAGTGCAGAGAAATCCTATTGCATTTCTTTTGGTTTAAGTCTGACACAGGTTTATGCCATCAGACTTAGGGTATAAGTTTTATGAAAATTGTTGGTTTCGTCTTTGTTTTTGAGGGATGTTTTCATTTAACATAGAATTCTAGATTGACAGTTATGTTCTCCTTCTAGGGTGTTAGTTTCTTTTTTTGGTGTCCATCATTTCTGGTGAGAAGTCAACTTTCAGACTTCCTGCTACATCTTGGAAGCTAATGGTGTCCTTAAATACATTTTTCTAGCTACGTTTGCAATTTTTCTCTTTTTTTTCCCGTGGTTATTAGCAGTTTTACTATGGATTGCATAGGAACGGTTTGCTTTTTATCCACCCTACGTTGGATTCTGAGAGTTTCTTGAATTCTGGATTGTCGCTTGTATTAGTTTCAACAAATTCGTGGCCCTTATCTCTTCTAATGTTGCACTTGTAACTTTGTACTGGTCATTTTCTTCTCTAACTTCAGTTACATGTATCTTAGCTCTCTTCAGTGCATCCTGCATGTCTCAGCCCACATTTCTGTGTTTTCTTTCTTTTCTGTTTATTTTCCTGTTGATTGTCTTCCATTTCACTGATTCTGTTTATAACACTGTCCAAGAGGTGGCAAGGGTGGGCGTCGACATTCTAGGGATCAGCGAACTAAAATGGACTGGAATGGGTGAATTTAACCCAGATGACCATTATGTCTACTACTGAGGGCAGGAATCCCTCAGAAGAAATGGAGTAGCCATCATGGTCAACAAGAGAGTCCAAAACGCAGTACTTGGATGCAGTCTCAAAAATGATAGAATGATCTCTGTTCGTCACCAAGGCAAACCATTCAGTATCACAGTTATCCAAGTCTATGCCCCAACCAGTAATGCTGAAGAAGCTGAAGTTGAACGGTTTTATGAAGACCTACAAGACCTTTTAGAACTAACA
>SJYX01018741.1:3370-18416 GCA_006410675.1 Oreotragus oreotragus | reverse complement strand
TCATCTGCATATCTGAGGTTATTGATATTTCTCCCGGCAATCTTGATTCCAGCTTGTGCTTCTTCCAGCCCAGCATTTCTTATGATGTACTCTGCATAGAAGTTAAATGAGCAGGGTAACAATATACAGTCTTGATGAACTCCTTTTCCTATTTGGAACCAGTCTGTTGTTCCTTGTCCAGTTCTAACTGTTGCTTCTTGACCCGCATATAGGTTTCTCAAGAGGCAGGTCAGGTGGTCTGGTATTCCCATCTCTTTCAGAATTTTCCACAGTTTCTTGTGATTCACATAGTCAAAGCCTTTGGCATAGTCAATAAAACAGAAATGGATGTTTTTCTGGAACTCTCTTGCTTTTTTGATGATCCAGCAGATGTTAGCAATTTGATCTCTCATTCCTCTGCCTTTTCTAAAACATGTCTAATATATACTTAATGTTCAATATCTGTTAAGAATTGTCATTGTTTATCTATAAGATGTAGGTAATATGCTTTGATTTGTTGCTAATTTACTTTTTTTCTCACCCTTTAAAATTTTTTGGTTAAGTCATCACTTTAGAATATGTTTTGACAGATTCAATGAGAATTTTATATTAGTGGGAAGATTACAGTTAACCAGACAAACTAGGAGGTTAATTTATCACCTTGTAAAGATGAACACAATGTACTAACTAGCCACATGGCTTATATATAATTTAAATTATACTATCTGCAATCTTTGTGGTTGAAAATATCATATTTACTATTGGAAAATGTTTTGCATTTTCAGTAGTTAAAAATCCAAAAGATTTGGGAAATTTGTGCTCTCAGCTTGCTCTTTGATACTAATAATATATTTCTGCTTATTTACTGCCTGATTCCTCTGGGGTTTCTTAATTTATTGATTGATTTCATTAACCCTGGCCACTGTAAAGAAAAAAACATGAACACTGTTTATCTTTTGCTGTTACTGTGGCTTTGAATTTAGTTGCTAGGAAATAAACTAACTTTAATCAAGCAAGGCTAAAGTTTTCTAACAGGTTAAATGTTTTCTAAATTGCCTTTCTGTATTAAAATAAGTCTTGAAGAATTAACTTGAGATAAGGCATACATAATTCCTAATGGGTACAACTCTGTTAAATCATAGCATCAGAGTTGATTCATAAGTAATCAGATTCAGATGAGGATTATAAGATATATCCACTATTATACAGCCTAGATAAACATATCTGTTGATTTATTCCATTTATATTAATAGTAGATAAATATAATGAGAAGTTTGGCATATATATTCTGAGAGTTTAAGATTGACTTTTCACTGAGCAAATATTTATCAGGCTTCTTCTATGATATCAGGTACTTTGCTTTGCACTAGGGAAGAAAAATTAAAAAAGACTTATGTCTTTCTGAAAGTAGTTCAGTCTAGTAGCAGGGACACCCAGGTTGTATGTATATAAGTATAAAATGGCTATGGAATGTGTATTATTATTTTAAATTCTTACCAAATTTTTAAAATGTGTAAAGTTTAGTATTTTGTTCTTATTTTTCAGTATGAGAAATTTAGCCTTCTAAATTAGCTATATCTTTAGAAATTTAAAAATATAAATGTATATTTTTTTACTTCAAGCAGAATTTATACAAGAGGTTGTTTTCTTTTACATGTTTTAGCAAACCCTCATCTAAGCTTCCACTTTAGGAAACTTTTAAAAAAAGGAAATTAAATTCAAAGTAAACAGGAAAAAAGAAAAAAAATAAGAGCAGAAATCAGTGAAATTGAAAACAGAAAATCAATAGATAAAATCAATGAAACCAAAAGCTGTTTCTTTGCAGACAGCAAAATCAGTATGCCTGTAGAGAGGCTAACTAAGGAAAAAAAGGAGAGGGCATAAATGACTAATATTAGAAATGAAAGAGAGAAGATCCCATGGACGTTAAATGAATAATAAAGAATGAGCTATTCCATGCCCACATATTTGATACCCTTGATGAAATGAACCAGTTCTTTGATAGACACAATCTGCCAAAATTCACACAAGGCATTCAGTTCAGTTCAGTTCAGTCGCTCAGTCGTGTCCGACTCTTTGCGACCCCATGAATCGCAGCACGCCAGGCCTCCCTGTCCATCACCATCTCCCAGAGTTCACTCAGACTCAAGTCCATCGAGTCCGTGATGCCATCCAGCCATCTCATCCTCAGTCGTCCCTTTCTCCTCCTGCCCCCAATCCCTCCCAGCATCAGAGTCTTTTCCAATGAGTCAACTCTTCNTACTGGAGTGGGTTGTCATTTCCTTCTCCAATGCATGAAAGAGAAAAGTGAAAGTGAAGTTGCTCAGTCTGTCCGACTGTTAGCAACCCCATGGACTGCAGCCCACCAGGCTACTCCGTCCATTGGATTTTCCAGGCAAGAGTACTGGGGTGGGGTGCCATTGCCTTCCCCGGAGCAGCTACTCTAGGCTCAGTAAAAGTCATGGGTTCACTCAAAGGAGCAAACTGTATCACGTTACTCCACTGCTTAAAATTTGCCACTGAATTCTCATCATAGTTAAGGAAACTCCTTCCTTTGAACTTCAGTGATCTCATCTCACCTCATCCGCCAGCTCCTCCTTCACCATGGGTCTCTGCCCTCCAATATACTAAGCCCATCCTCTCCTTCAGTGCTCAGGAAAATGTATGTGGAATGCATTTTTGCCCCTATCATTCTAGATAAATATTACAATAACTATTTATGATGTAGCCAAATATAGGTTTTTAAGTGTAGGATTTCTTACGGTAAGTCACAGGTGATTTTTTAACCTTAAGTTTAACTGAGATTTCTTTTTCTTCTTACTGAGGGTCACAGAACTATCTTAATACACAGCCCATGAAATGGCAACTTTTTTCCAGAGTTAATCCAGAAATTAGTTTTCTTTGTAAATATGCCTCTAGATGTTTAACTATTTGTCACATGATCTGTTTAAAGTTCACTATTTTAATCTTCTACCATTAAACAAACAAAACCCAGGCAAACTAAAAACCGCTTGCCTCTCTAAAAAAGGGTCACAGATTTTGTATTTTTCTCTCTACCACAAGGGAACATGTCCAGTTCAGTCCAGTCGCTCAGTCATGTCCGACTCTTTGCGACTCCATGAATTGCAGCACGCCAGGCCTCCCTGTCCGTCACCAACTCCCAGAGTTCACTCAAACTCATGTCCATCGAGTCGGTGATGCCATCCAGCCATCTCATCCTCTGTCGTCCCCTTCTCCTGCCCCCAATCAGAGTCTTTCCAATGAGTCCACTCTGCATGAGGTGGGCAAAGTGTTGGAGTTTCAGCTTTAGCATGGGGGTCCATCAAAGAAGAATTTGGCTCACAGGAAACCAATTAGGGTTAAAACGTGGTGCTAAAAGGAACCTTTTAGGTTGTCCAGCTCCCTTTACAGAGGTTCTGAGACCAGAGAAGCAATGAGGTCATTCAGGGACAGGGCCTTCTCTACATTCTCAGCCTAGGTCTGTGGACTACCCAAAGTGTCAGTCACTCAGGCCTCTGTGACTCTGTGGGACCCCATGGACTGTGTGTAGCCCACCAGGCTTCTCTGTCCATGGGATTCTCCAGACAAGAACACTGGAGTGGGTTGCCATTCCCTTCTCCAGGAGATCTTCCTGATCCAGGGATCGAACCCAGGTCTCCTGAATTGCAGGTGCGTTCTTTACTCCTGACCCACAGGGGAAGCCCATGGGCTCTCCAGGAGGTCCACAAATGGTCTACTTGGACCTGAGATTGTCTGCGCATCTGTGTAGATCTGCATCCTTTGGGGGGCATCTATAAGTTCCATCAGATTCTCAAAGGGCCATGCAACTTTCCCAAAGGTTAAATCATTGTTCAGTGCTACAGAGTTATAGCTAGAATACACGTGAACTTGCTAAATAATTCTAAGATGCCACATCTCTGTCTTACGTGGCAGGTTATCCTGAAGTGCTGAATGAAGTTTAACATTCAAATAGGTTATTTACATGAAAGGCCTCCAAACATTAATTTCATGATGTAAGTTGAAAATAAAAATAGCATATGATAATTAAGTTATAAAACTATATTAAGATTCTTGTACTTACCCAAATCATTAGTAAATTCATTGGATTCTTCTCCAAAAATTTTTTTCCCCAAGCCTGGAAACTGAATGATTCAGAATATGACAAGAATACAAAACAGCAACAAAAAAAAAATCCCACATTCATGTTCAGTTCTGAATAGATTTCCACTTTATAGTTCAAACTAAATAGCACAAGTAGGTCAGAAATTTGGAAGTTTACAATTCCAGAAACCAATCCAAGTGTAATAAGTGAAGTCAGATAGGTTCAGCACTTTTCTAATATAGTAGTTTTCTAATATTTTCCTGCTCCTTTGCTCCTTTAGAAATTCCAAATCATGGTAGAAGTCTGGTTTCCTTATGTTCTGTTGAGTTTGCAGAAGTACTTCCAGAACCTGATCCTTCTAGTTAAGGGCCACAAGCTAGAATGTTTACAAAGGAGATGTTTTAACTGCTGCTCCTACAAAGTAGCCAAGTAACTTGTACAAGTTAATGTTACTGACCAAGTACCTAAGATGAATACTTGAGACCAGACAGAAAGGAGCAGAGGATAACATTTAATTTTGTTTTCTGCACATGTTAAGGTATCGTTAGCCATCAGGCTAGGAAGGTAATGTAGCAAAAAAGGGGAAATATTTTATTTGCCAACAACTTATGCATCAATATTTTGATGGAATGAAAAAACAAACAAAAAGAAACAAGCTAACAGGAAACTTCTCTCATCTCTGTATGACCAGGAAGCTTTCAGACACATTTTGCTTCTGATTTTCTCTGTAGTAAAGATAATTTCCCTGAAAATATGCACTGAATTATGGTAAGAGTACAATCCTCAGGCAATGAAAGCAAGGAAATGCTTCAGATAGTTGAGCTCAGTTATTCACAGACGGTCAATAGATGTAACCGTGCCCACAGCTACTTGCTATTTTTAACTCTTTTAAAGAACGATGCAAGTCACCACATACTGGCAGTGAACCTAACGATCAAGTCATCAAAGGCTGACGCTCCAGCCTCCCAGTTTGCTTAGAGACCCTTTCTGAGGCTGTAGTACGTAAGTAAGAGTCGTGACACTTCATACATACCAAAAGTGAGTATCACTTAGAAAGAAAGTGAAGTCGCTCAGTCGTGTCCGACTCTTTGTGACCCCGTGGACTGTAGCCCACCAGGCTCCTCTGCCCATGGGATTCTTCAGGCAAGAATACTGGAGTGGGTTGCCATTTCCTTCTCCAGGGGATCTTCCCGACCCAGGGATCAAACCCAGGTCTCCTGCATTGCAGGCAGATGCTTTAACCTCTGAGCCACCAGGGAAGCCCCACTTATGTGTTCATAAATCCTGGCAGATACTCCATGAATGAGCAACTGCCTGAACTTGTTATAATGCTCTGGGGCAAATATCAGCCCACAAAACTCACACTTCTAATCCAGTTGCTCAAGCATCCCTTCCATCCAGCTCTCTTGATCAGTAACAAAAATAAATTTCCTTCCACTGGATCCAGATTGTATAAGGCATGAAAAATAACAGTTTGTAGAAATTTCAAGGGGTCATTTATTCTCTCTTCCTACCTGTGGTCAAGGACTCACTAAAATGATTCTGAACAATTCCTAACATTTTGAAAATTTCATAGAAACAATTCCAATATTTTGTAGGGCTTTCTGACATAACATTCTATCCTCCCAAATCTAAAAGAAAAGTAATTCAATTATTATATCAAAGATAATATAGTCTCACTAACAGCATAGACTCTGGAGTTGGTCAGCCCATGTTCAAAACCCAGCTCTACCGTTCATTTGCTGTGCCACCCTAGGTAAGTTATTTAATCTCTGTGTCTCCCTTTTCTCTTCCATTACACTGAAATAGTTCTTACCTCATAAAATTTTATGAGTTAAACTAATATATTTAAAGCCCTTAGATAAGTACTTGGCTCACAGTGAGTATTTACAAGTCCCTGCTAATGTTATTGTTTGCAATAACTGCTTATGAATATAGTTTATTTACCCAAGTCAGCTTAAAAGACCTAGAATTACAATCATTGTTAGTTACAAACAACGTTTTCCTACTAAAATAGAGACTTTATAAAGTCTCCAGAATCCTACGAAGCTATCACTGAGGCAACCATTAGGTAAATGACTATGTCAAAAGGTGGGACTTAATATTATCACGTTAAAAAAGAAGTTATAAAACAGTATGTTCTCCTTTCTTTAGAGTTAAATTAAACCTGCCATGCACACACAGAAGGAAAACATTCTAATATTTAGCACAACCGTTGTGGTTTTCTCTAGTGATAGAATTAGGAGGATTATTTTTCAACATTTACGTTTTTCCTGTAACACACATTTTAGTAATACTGCAGTCAAAATAAGGGGGGAAAACCTAGTTGTTTATTAGAGTCCATGGTGCTGGGGGGCAGGTTGTGGGGAGGAGGAGGAGAGCTATTTTATGGGGGGAAACCACAAGGGCAAATAATTTGCAGTTACCTTGGCTGTGACACTCCTTACCTTGTTCTCCATGTTCTCTTTGATAACTTCCTGTACCAGTACATCAGCCAGGGTCTTGAAATCAACGGCAAACTTCTTGTTCTTTTCTCCCTCTTTCTTTTCTTCTATCAGCAGCTGGAAGAGGGCTTCCTGCTGCCTGCACGCCCGGGCAATGTTGGCAGCTTTCTCAGAGACTCGGAGCAGCTCTTGGAGGATATCTGACATTTCTGAACCTGGCTGTTTGGTTGCAGCAGCTGGTGCAACGGGCACCCACCCGCTGAGCTGTCAGCTGGGAAAGTACAAGAATGTGAAACGGAAAGCAGTTCAGAGAGTGTGAGTCAACCTGTCAGCATGTCTGAGTGGCTAGCAGAGATCACAGTCACAACCTCAGGTGGAAGCTTCACCTAAAATTCGAAACTTATCTTTCAAGATCAACATACTTATAGTCCCAAATTCATTAGACAAAAAACCGACGTCTGGGTGAAAGAAAGTCTCTAAATGAGAGTCTATATTATATTCACCAAACTCTAGACCAATAGGCGGGTGGGCACAATGTTAGAAGAAAAAGCCAAGTTCATGCAATGACCTTCGAATGAGCGCACAAGCTTGGCAACATTACTAAAGCAGTGCCCTTTCTTTCACCCTTTGGGGGAAGAAGGAAGAAGTGAAAGGGGGTTTATCCTATCAGTCTGCGAGTAACTTTGTAAAGTACCAAACACCACACTGGCAAACATCTCAGTGTCCTGCAAGACTCCTGAGACCACACTTGAGCTAGCAGCCCAGGGGATGTACCAACCTGCTCCCCGCTTTTTTTCCTATTAAAAATGTCCCATAGCTGTGCTGCTTACAGCAAATTTAAATAATAAAATGAAGTACAACATGCAACTTGTTGGGATTTGAAAAGTTCTGGCATCTAAGAGGCATGCTACCATGCCTTGCCATACCTATTGGGTAAGTAGCAGGGAAACATTTCTCTGTTTCAATAGTAGCTGCATTTTATGGAATGCTTTAATAATTCTTATCTCATTATTATGAGAATTACTGTGAGGATTATCAGCCTTATCTATAGTCAAGGAAACTGCAGCTTGGAGAAGTTAAGCAACTCATTTAGATTACGTAAGACTAAACGGCAGGGCTCAGACTCTCATACACAGAAGCTCACACTCTTTATTATCCTAACAAATATTTTACTTCTTAAAAAAAAAAAAAGTCGCTTAGTGGATGTGGGAGGCTGACAAGTAGTACAACAGTGAAGATGTCAGTGCAGTGGAGTTAGCTGTGAACTGTCATAGCTGTGCTGTCTTAAGCAAGTCTGCTTTAAAAATCATATGCTATTTTCTTAAGATAACGGGCCAACCATCATAAGAAGATATGTCCAATCTCAATAGTAATAAATGGCAAGTGAATAAAACAATGAGACATCTTACTTCACTATGAGATGGGCGAAACTGTTTCTAAAGTTAACATTCATTCTTCCAGGTGTGGTGAAACAGATGCTGATATTCTGCTAAAGAAAAGTGAGAGTGAAGTCGCTCAGTCGTGTCTGACTCTTCGGGACCGCATGTACTGTAGCCTACCAGGCTCCTCCATCCATGGGATTTTCCAGGCAAGAGTACTGGAGTGGGTTGCCATTGCCTTCCCCAGCACCCCTCTAAGTGAAGTATTTAGATGTAAATCTAACAAAATGTATACAAGATCTAAGTCTCTATCAGTAAAAGTACAACAAAACTTTGAAATCAAAGAACTAAATAAATGAATGGACAATACATGCTCGTGGACAGCACCATTCATTATTGTCATGATGTCCATTCTTCCAAACTTGATCTATAAATTCAATTCAATCCCAATTAAATATTCCAGGAAGGTGGAAAGGATGAAATGGTTAGATAGCATCACAGACTTATTGGACTTGAGTTGGAGCAAACTCCAAAAGATGGTGAAGGACAAAGGAGCATGTTGTGCTGCAGTCCATGGGATCACAAAGAGTCAGATACAATTTAGTGACTGAACAACAACTGTATAGACATTGATAAACTAATATTAAAGTGTATATGGGGAGACAAAAACCCAGAAGAGATAACAATATTGGAGGAAAAGAACAGAGTTGAAATGCTAGTACTACTCAACGTCAAGAGTTACTATGTAAAGCTACTGTAAAAATAATCAAGATGATATAATATTGGTAAAATAATGGACAAATAGACCAATAAAACAGGATAGAGAGCCCAGAAATAAACCCACATACACATAATCTTATCATTTTTTCTGCTTTTTGTGTATCTGTATTTCTGTTACCTTTATTTCTATCACAGTAGGCCCGGGAAGCTCATGTATGATGAATATTGCCTCCTTAAGGGAGAGTAGAGGGGAAACCACTCCTTGAATGCTAAAATGGGGAGAGCTTTACTCTGTGTCACTGGAAGCCATTCCTGCAACTTTAGAAATCTTAATTATGCACACTCAGTTAATCAAAATTATTTGAGACTGCTATCCTAGAACTAGTGCTTGGCTGTTTATGCTTAATGTCCAAGGGGAAAAGGAAGGAGGTAGAAGTAGGCTTAGCAGGGGGCAATTTGACAATATTTCAGTAGGCAGATTTCCAATTAACTCTGTCTTTATATTGTTCCTACTCCCACCTTACATGACATTGCTGTCTTTGAGCCAGTTACCATGAAGGGATAAAGGCTTTTCTCCATTTCGGACTATTCATGTGCGTTCTGGACTGCATTAGCTGGTTCTGATTTATCCATCAGTATCTTCACTTACTATAATTTTATTATAAACTTAGAAGATAGGTGAAATATATTCTTATTTTTATTTGTTTTGAACTGGAAGAGACATTTGAGGCACTTGTTTTAAAAAGTCAGTCTGTTGAAAAAAATATAGACATTTTTCCAAAGAAGACATATAGATGGCACATGAAAAGATGCTCAGCATTAAAAGGGAATGCAAATCAAAACCATATGAAATATACTTCACACTTGTCAGAATGTCCTGTTATTGAAAAGATAAATGTTGGTGAGGATGGGAAGAAAAGGGAATCTTTGTTCACTATTGGTGGGAATGTAAATTGGTGAAGTTACTAGAGAAAATAGTACAGAGATTCCTCAAAAAATTAGAAATAGAGTTACTACCTGATCCAACAATTGCACTAATTGGTATTTATCCAAAGAAAATGAAAACATTATTTTGAAAATAAAGCACTAATCTGAAAATGAACCCCTATGTTCACTGCATAATTATTTACAAGAGTCAAGATATGGAGGCAACCTAAGTGCCATCAGTAGCTACACAGATGAAAATGTGTGCACATATGTATATGTATGTATTTATATGGACATATATGATAAAATATTAAAACATAATAAAATCTTGCCGTTTGTATCAAGATTATTAATGCTAAGTGAAATAAGTCAGAGAAAGAAAATATCATATGATCTCACTTATATGTAGAATCAAAAAAAGAAAATCATTGATAAGAGAATAGATCGCGTGATTACCAGAGGCAATAATTAGGGATCTGTCAAAATGGGGGAAGGTGGTGCAAAGGAACAAACTTCCAGTTATGAGGCAAGTGAGTTCTGGGATGTAATGTATAGTGTGGTGAGTATAGTTACAATATTGTGTCACATATTTTAAAGTTTGTAAGAGTAGAGCTTAAAAGTTCTCACCACAAGTGAAAGATTATGTGAGGTAATTGAGACTGCTATTATTATTGTGGTAGTCATTTTTCAACATATACATATTTCAAATCATAATCAGTTCAGTCACTCAGTCATGTCCGACTCTTGTGACTCCATGGACTACAGCACGCCACCCTTCCCTGTACATCACCAACTCCTGGAGCTTGCTCAAACTCATGTCCAATGAGTTAGTGATGCCATCTAACCATCTCATCCTCTGTCATCCCCTTTTCCTCCTGCCTCCAGTCTTTCCCAGCATCAGGATGTTTTCAATGGGTCAGTTCTTTGCATCAGGTGGCCAAAGTAAAAAGTTAATACAGGGGCTTCTCAGACGGTGCTAGTGGTTGGTAAGGAACCCACTTGCAAATGCAGGAGACTTAAGAGACATGGGTCTGATCCCTGGATCAGGAAGATCCCTAGAGGAGGGCATGGCAACCCACTCCAGTATTCTTGCCTGGAGAATCCCATGGACATAGGAGCCTGGTGGGCTACAGTTTGTGGGGTCTCAAAGAGTCAGACACGACTGAAGCAACTTAGCACACAAAGCTAATAATACAATGTTATTGTCAATTATATCTTAGTAAAACCTGGAAAATTATTACTTGACTATGTGCTAGTCTAGACAACATGTCAAGATTCTTGTGATGTTGCATCTTACAACATTCTATCAGGCAATACTCAATTGCACTTTGTCCAATTACTTGCATCTTACTACATTCTATCAGGCAATATTCAATTGCACTTTGTCCAATTACTGAGAATGATCCCTTCCATCATTTGATTATGGTGGTAGCTGCTAGGAGCTGCTGTGAAAGTTATTTATTCTTTCCTCCTCTAGAAGTAAATAGGTTTCATGTGACAGTATATAGAAACTGTGTATATCTTTTTCTTCCTCAAACTTTTCATGTTTATTTTATCTCTAGGGATGCATAGTGTTCTATTATATCTAATGGTAATAATCTCCTTTAAAATATTTTGATATTCCTTAATTTTGCTGGTTGGAGCCTTTTCAGTTTTATTCTTTTGACACACCATTCTCCTCCTGAGCACCTCATTTCTATTCCATAAGTTGTTCAAGGCTTATCTTATACTTTTTCCTGCTTTAGTTCTGGGATCAACCCTTTCTCAGAGATCCCAGTTTGGGTAGAGAATAGTATTAAGAAGCCAATATCTAGAAATTGTTGAGTATAATAATGACCTGAAATGTGATACTTTTCCTTTGTTCTTTGCAGGGTGAAACTACTGGCAATGGGAGCCCTTGTTCTGAATGAGTCCATGACCTCCGGTCTCTGAGTCACCTCAACCTGAGGGACAGAAGCTCTGACAGGGTAATGTCTCCATTCAGGAGCAGGAATGGGAAATAGGGCTTAAGAGCACAATACCTTTCTAGGATTTCTTTTTGATCCACACACTTTAATCCTTTAAATGCTTGTGATTAACAGTACTGAATTTATTGAACCTTTTTAATAAGAAAAATGAACTAGACTGTGGAAATATTATGGACTCTAGGTCACTGAAATCATTTTATTAAACTTAACAATGCCTGTAATATAGTTTTGTTAATAAATAATTATAATAGGAGGGCTTCCCACAAGGCACAGTGGTAAAGAATCTGCCTGCCAATTCAGGAGACATAAGAGATGCAGGTTTGATCCCTGGGTTGGGAAGATCTTCTGGAAAAGGAAACGGCAACCCATTCCAGTATTCTTGACTGGAAAATCCCACAACAGAGGAGCCTGGTGGGCTACAATTCATGGGATCTCAAAGAGTCAGACACAGTGGAGCACATGCTCACACACAGACACACAATCATAATTGTTATAACAATTATTATAAAATTATAATTATTATTTAACAACATAAACAGGTATTTTCATGAATTTTTCCAGTATATGGTAAATTCACTCACCTGAAAGAATAGTTTATCCTAATTGCAAATAAGTTTTATTACTTTTTCTTATATCTCAAAGAGTCAGACACAGTGGAGCACATGCTCACACACAGACACACAATCATAATTGTTATAACAATTATTATAAAATTATAATTATTATTTAACAACATAAACAGGTATTTTCATGAATTTTTCCAGTATATGGTAAATTCACTCACCTGAAAGAATAGTTTATCCTAATTGCAAATAAGTTTTATTACTTTTTTTTATTACTCTCTTGGCTCCATCTGAATTTTCTCTCTGGATTTTCTGTTGTGCATAAATGTAAGTTGATAGATATGTTCCTCAGGAATCCCCCCTTTTCTCTGTAATTTGTGTTGTCTGACTTCCAGAAGAATTTCTAAAATATTTTACTTTATTGTGTTATATCCTTCTACATTATGAAATCTACTTTTCTGTCTCCATCATACTTTAAAATGTGGTCATGGTATTTTTACAAGTTGGTTAAAGTTTTGCCACATCAGTATATTCTGTTTTCTCTGCCTGTCCAGAAGTGAATATGCAACAGTCCCTTAAATCTCATTGAGATTATAAATTAAGACACTTGTGGCATTTTTCTGGTATTTTTCTTACTTAAGTTTCTAATTGTTTATGTTTGATCATTTTTCTTTTTGTAAATATTTAAAGAGAAATTATTTTTCTAATATTTGAATATCAAATTCTATAGATAATGTATAAGTTTCTGCTCAAATCTTCCCTGTACAATTGAAGAAGGAACTCCAGATTGATCAGATGCTGTTTTACTTTGCTTAATCAGATATCCTGAGTCTTATGCAAATAAGTGGGAGACAAGGAAGCTGAGAAGGAAAACGGAAGCAACACGTAGCTGTACAGAGATCATGTCTGTCTGTAACTTTAATCTCTTTTTGGGTTGACTGTGGTACCTGACAACTTGGAAAGCCCTTCTTCTCTAACTGGCATAATTATAATGCCACTAGGATCCAGCTATACAGGTACCTCACTGTACCTGGCATGCTGTCTATACCAACTGTAAACTGACTATGAGTGCCTCAGTTACACCTCATCAGAAGAATGTGGCATCCAGTAAATTATTTAGACAAATGAGAGGTGGTCTAGATATAACTTTTCCTGCAGCTTCTCTGCCATCCCAAAGGTCTCACTATTAGGAGCTGCTGATGCTGAGACTCCAATAGTTTTATCACCTAATGCAAAGAACTGACTCACTGGAAAAGACCCTGATGCTGGGAAAGATTGAAGAGAGGAGGAGAAGGAGACAGTGGAGGATGAGATGGTTGGATGGCATCACTGACTCGATAGGCATGAATTTGAGCAAGCGCCAGGAGTTGGGGATGGACAGGGAAGCCTGGCATGCTGCAGTCCATGGGGTTGCAAAGAGTTGGACATGACTGAACGACTGAACTGAACTGAGGGATGTTGGAGGTCTCCTGAGGATGATCTCTTATTTCTTATCCTAATCTCTCATTTCTTAATCAGCACACTCTTCCTTTCTATGAGGTAAATTGTGGGTTGGAGTCTCTCTTGATTCAATTTTCTCTACAAAACAGGGTATAAAAATTCTTCTAACTTTCTGACATACAGAAATCCTAATTTCTAGTACTGGTATCTGTTTTATTAATGGTATCATATGCTTTTTCTCCTTTTAAAGGAGCAAAAGGGAATGAGTGGTAAATGTACAGGGCTCAGAGTACCACCTGAATTAAGTGTTTATAATTTGTTTAAAAATATCAATATGCAAAGAAATATATGGAGAAGGCAATGGCATTCCACTCCAGTACTCTTGCCTGGAAAATCCATGAATGGAGGAGCTTGGTAGGCTGCAGTCCATGGGGTCACTAGGAGTCAGACACGACTGAGCTACTTCACTTTCACTTTTTACTTTCATGCATTGGAGAAGGAAATGGCAACCCACCCCACTGTTCTTGCCTGGAGAATCCCACTGATGGGGAAGCCTGGTGGGCTGCCGTCTATGGGGTCGCAGAGTCAGACACGACTGAAGTGACTTAGCAGCAGCAGCAAAGAAATACATAAAGAATTTTTTATCAGTTATTTTGATTATTGGTATAAATAATAATAGATCACTATAGAAGCTTATTTCCCTGGTGGCTTAGACGGTAAAGCGTCTGCCTGCAATGCAGGAGACCCGGGTTCGATCCTCAGGAGATCCTCTGGAGAAGGAAATGGCAATCCACTCCAGTACTCTTGCCTGGAAAATCCCATGGGTGGAGGAGCATGATAGATTACAGCCCATGGAGTCACAAAGAGTTGGACATGACTGAGCAACTTCACATAGAAGCTTATGTTCTATGAAGGAATATTATGTCATTTAACACCTAAAGTGATCTCAGAATTACTACGTTCAATGAATGATAGAATATATGAGGTAATAATTGCATATTAATAATTATGCCACAAATTATAATAATACCCTAGTTCTATTGAATGAGATTTTTTTTTTAATGTGTCTGTGTTTGGGAAAGAGTCATATCTTTCTTTGTACTGAAAACTATTAAAAATTGGTACTATATATTCCTGTTAATGTCTTATTTATAGTAGCAGGTTAGATTATAGGTGAAGTTTATGTAAAGTGAACTCCTGCATATAAAACAAATATAAATTTTACTTTTCTTTAATAATATGCATATTATGTATTATTTAAACATAATTATAAAGGAAATTTAGTATATATTAATGTTAACAGTATTTACAGAGTAACATTAGTTGTTACATATAAAAAACTAGATTTAATTACAAATATTTCATATTATCATTAATAGTCTTTAATTTTTGCTATAAAATGGAAAAAACAGACTATAATTCAAAGCAGTTTTTCATAAAAAGATTCATGTCTAAAGTTAAAATATCCAAAATAGTTTCTTTCAAATATATGATGAATGTTTAAAGAAAATGTGTAAAAACATAA
>SJYX01018740.1:408011-456641 GCA_006410675.1 Oreotragus oreotragus | reverse complement strand
GAAGACTCTTGAGAGTCCCTTGGACTGCAAGGAGATCCAACCAGTTCTTCCTAAAGGAAATCAGTCCTGGATATTCACTGAAGGACTGGTGCTGAAGGTCAGACTCCAATACTTTGGCCACCTGACGAGAAGAACTGACTCATTAGAAAATACCCTGATGCTGGGAAAGACTGAAGGCGGGAGGAGAAGGGGGCAACAGAGGATGATGGTTGGATGGCATTAAGGACTCAATGCACATGAGTTTGAGCAAGCTCCGGAAGTTGGTGACAGATAAGGAGGCCTAGCGTCCATGGGGTAGCAAAGAGTTGGACAGGACTGAGCGACTGAACTGAACTGAACAGCCATATATCACACATGTCTACAGATCTCAAAGCTTGCCTATGGGTTCCAACCCCAGCACATGTCTCTCACTGGCCCTAACTCAGTCCAGGCCGATACCGTGGCCACATCCTTGGCTGGCTCTTATCTTAAGATGAAGCTTATTTCTCCTCTAATTTTTACTCGCCAAATTCTAAACCTACAGAAAACTTTTTAAAAATAGCATAATGAACATCATATACCCCTTTGCCTAGTGTTGCCAGTTCTTAACCATTTGTCACATTTCCTTTTTCTCATTTATAGTTGAATGTTTTTCTTGAACTATTTGATAGCAATTTTCTAGTGTCATGGCACTTTACCTCCAAACACTGAAATCAAGCATCACTTAAGAATAAAGACAAATTCTATACGTCCACAATAAATGAATCATACTCAAGGAATTCAACATTATTAACCAATATCAGTCCATAGTGAGATTTCCTCAGTTTCCCAATAATGTTTAAGGTCTTGTTTTTTATGTTTAGGATATAAACGTAGATGGTGCGTTATGTTTAGCCACCATGTACCTAAAACAGTTCCTACTGCCTCTTTCCTTCTCCCAGCTGTCTTCCTCTCCTCCCTTCCCTTCTCTTTCTCCTTCTCTGTGATGTCACTGACATTTCAAAAGCATCCAAGCCAATCATTTCCTCATTACTGGATTCAGGTTAAAGATTTTGAGCAAAACCTTTCCTTTAAAATTAAGCTTTTGATGCATGTTTTGATAGTTATAAAAGTGTCAGTGCATGAACTGGTTACAAGCCTAGTCCACGGGGCCAGATGTAAGGCGGGCGGGGCGGGTGTTAAATCTAGCTCTACCACTCACGTACTGTAAGAAATATTTAGTAGTTTTTTGCTCCAGCTCCCCTATTAGATAGAGATGATCCTTCTACTCATACTGTCATGTAGATTAAACAGTTTAGTGTATGAGGTGAAAGTCACTCAGTCGTGTCCGATCCCGTGGACTATACAGTCCAGAAAATTCTCCTGGCTAGGATAGTGGAATGGGTAGCCAGTCCCTTCTCCAGGAGATCTTCCCAACACAGGGATCGAACCCAGGTCTCCCACATTGCAGGCGAATTCTTTAGCAGTTGAGCCACAAGGGAAGCCCAAGAATACTGGAGTGGGTAGCCTATCCCTTCTCCAGGAGATCCTCCCGACCCAGGAATCTAACCCGGGTCTCCTGCATTGCAGGCGGATTCTTTACCGACTGAGCTATCAGGGAAGCCCGCAGTTAGTATATGGGAAACACTTAGTACCTGGCGTTTGGCAAATGCTCTGTGTCAGCTCTATCTATAGTTTTGAAACAATGTGGACTGATTTCCAGTTAGTGGCTGAGAGGAGGACACAGGATAACTATGAAAGTCCTAGCTTAAAATGAACTAAGTCCCATTATTGTTTTTGGAAGTTCAGAGTGTTTTCACCTCATCCCCTCTCGACAAACGGCACTGGTTGGAAATTCAAAACGGAGAGCGACGGTGTCGGCCCTGTGCAACCCACGGGGATGGCGCCGAGGTGAGCGGTCATGCTCGGGCGCGCCTCTAGAGGGCAGCAGAGGCACTAGCTGCTCCCGGCTCGTTGCATAAATTCCCGGGGGACTCACTCCATAAACAGGGTTGGAGGTTGGCTCTACCCCTAAGAGAGTAAAGAGGTGTGCGATCCGTTACTTGGGAGATGAAGCAAATAACCACAAGTAATACCAACGTACATTATCATTTTGGTAAGAAAGCTAAGCTTAGATTTAAAAGTTTCTAAAGACTAAATATATCACACCAGGGCGAACGCCTCATCCAAACCATGGTAACATGAAACTCACTAGATCTGGTTCCAGCAGTTTAATTCTTAGCAAGCAGCTGAGTGTTGAGAGTGACTCTGATATAGCTGCTGCCAGTGCCAGCTCCCATGGGCAGGGAATACCACCCTGTCCCAGCAGAACACAGGCACAGCAGCTATCTTCTTCTTTGGTGTCTAGACACGGGTACAGAGGTTTTTCTACTTCCTGTCCACTTTGAGATCTTATGGTGAACGTTTCTATTAGATTCAAGTGTTCTCCTATAGCTGAGTTATTGCCAAGTGCCGAAATAGACATCTCCTAAATTTTTTTTCTGGGCTTCCTTGGTGCTTCAGTGGTGGTGAGCCTGCCTGCCAATGCAGGAGGCTCAGATTCCATCCCTGGCTTGGGAAGATCCCCTGGAGGAGCGAATGGCAACCCACTCCAATATTTTTCCCTGGGAAATCCCATGGACAGGGGAGTCTGGCGGGCTACAGTCCACGGGGTCACAAAAGAGTTGGACATGAGTTAGTGACTAAACAACTACAAAAATTTTTTCAGAGTATTCAAAAATAGATTAAACTACAAATAAATAATTATCAGCAACATGGTTAGCACATTCTCAACATTTCAGATGGGCAGTACGGGTCACTGGTAAGATCATGGAATCTGAAAGCAGATAACCTGGGTGTAAATCTCAGCTCCACAACTACTAGCCATGTGGTCTTGAACAAGTTAATCTCTCCATACCTCAGTTTCCTCTTCTGTAAAATGGGGATAATGATAGTACCTGTTTCACAGAGTTGCTAGGGAAAATTAAGGAGTTAATATGTGTAAAACTCTTCAAACAGGCCCTTGTACTTAAAGCACCATAGAAGTGTTAGCTTTTATTATCTAGAGTCTCAGAATCCCTGGCAAGTGTTCAAGCTTTCCCTGCCTTATTTTTGCCTTCTGGATTACCATGGTGGCATAGCAGCAACTAGGATTCAATGTGTCCACAGAGCATTACTCCACATGAGTGAGTGAGGGACAGTCGCTCAGTCGTGTCTGACTCTTTGTGACCCCATGGACTGTAGCCTGCCAGTCTCCTTTGTCCATGGAATTCTCCAGGCAAGAATACTAGAGTGGATAGCCATTCCCTTCTCCAGGGGATCTTCTGACCCAGGGATCGAATACAGGTCTCCCACATTGCAGGCAGATTCTTTACCATCTGAGCCACCCTGCCAAAAAAAAGGAGCATTCTTCCTTTCAATTGAAACACACAGGAAAAAAACTGGACAATTCCTGTACCTCCTAAGCCTTCCCCATGTAAGGGCCCTTGACCCATCTAGTCCCTTTCAGTATAGCCCTGCGTTATCCTCTCTGGACCAGCAAGGTGCCAGCTGATTTTCTGGATGCAAGTGGGGTGATCACTTGTTTCTCTCTGGATCACCTGCTCCAGCACTGCTATTCTAACCTCTTAGGGAGAATACTTGACTGGTCACCCACCACTATGCACAAGCTTTCCTCCTCCTTTAACCAAGTCGAAAGAGATAGACGTGTATTATACATATTCCCCCTATTAAAAATATTATACATATTTCTCCATATTAAAATGAAACAATAGAGTTCCTTTAGTAAAAATAAAATGAACTCCTTTAAAATTAAAAAAAAAGAATTAAAAAATGTTTCAGAAAATAGGTATTGTTATACCAAAACAACAGCAACAAAAATCACTTGAGTGATTTTGAGGGAAAATAAACATTGTTTAACAAATAGGAGATTAAGATGATGAATATATAGAAAATAGGATCAGCATTTTTAAACTGAGATTATCTTATGTAAAAACAGGGTCTGTGTGAATATATCTTGTTAAGAAAGACTTGTGGAATCATTTTTTACATAATTCTCTGATAACTGGGTGGGTTCCAGTGTTTAGAGTGGTTTCAGAGAAGTGCAAACATACCAACTGTCTAATTTTCTAGTCTGTTCTCTAAGCTTTTCTTAGGTTTGGGGGCTTGGGTATCTGAAGCTTAGTTCAACAAATTATTAATGATTTCTCCTCAGACATACTTTCAGCATTTCTAGAAACCAAATAAAATCAAAATAATTTATGCTCTATAGTTCACTGTGAAAGCTGTAGAAAAGTTTAATAATACCACAGCACACTGTAAAGGTTTGATCTTTCCCTCGTGACATAGTGGTTTAAACACATCGCATTTGGAGTCAAACAGCACGGTTTCAAACCCAGCTGTTTCACTTAAAAGCTTTGAGATCTTGGGCAAGACTCAATGGTCTCAACAGTCACATATCTCAAAAACACAGGAAAGTCGCTCAGTCGTGTCTGACTCTTTGTGACCCCATGGACTATATAGCCCGCCAGGCTCCTCTGTCCATGGAATTCCCCAGGCAAGAATACCAGAATGGGTAGCCATTCCCTTCTCCAGGGATCTCCTGATCCCAGGAGACCNGAAAGTCGCTCAGTCGTGTCTGACTCTTTGTGACCCCATGGACTATATAGCCCGCCAGGCTCCTCTGTCCATGGAATTCCCCAGGCAAGAATACCAGAATGGGTAGCCATTCCCTTCTCCAGGGATCTCCTGATCCCAGGAGACCAGGGATCAAACCCAAGTCTCCTGCATTACAGGTAGATTTTTAACCATCTGTGCCACCAGGGAAGCCCTCAAAACACATACATACCTTGTTTTATTGTACTCCACAGATATTGTGTTTTTTCTTTTAACAGATTGAAGGTTTGTGACAACCCTTCATCAAGCAAGTCTACTAGCACCATTTTCCACCAGAGTTACTTTTTAATTAAGGCATGTACATTGTCTTTTTCAACATAATGCTGTTGCACACATAAAAGAGTACAGTGTAAAAATCACTGCAGACGGTGGCTGCAGCCGTGGAATTAAAAGACGCTTGCTCCTTGGGAGAAAAGTTATGACCAGCCTAGACAGCGTATTCAAAAGCAGAGACATTACTTGCCAACAAAGTTCGTCTAGTCAAGGCTGTGGTTTTTCCAGTGGTCATGTATGGATGTGAGAGTTGGACTCTAAAGAAAGCTGAGCGCCAAAGAATTGATGCTTTTGGACTGTTGTGTTGGAGAAGACTCTTGAGAGTCCCTTGGACTGCAAGGAGATCCAACCAGTCCATCCTAAAGAAGATCAGTCCTGGGTGTTCATTGGAAGGACTGATGTTGAAGCTGAAACTCCAATACTTTGGCCACCTGATGCAAAGAGCTGACTCATTTGAAAAGACCCTGATGCTGGGAAGGATTGAAGGCGGGAGGAGAAGGGGACGACAGAGGATGAGATGGTTGGATGGCATCCCCGACTCAATGGACATGAGTTTGAGTAAACTCGGGGAGTTGGTGATGGACAGGAAGGCCTGGCGTGCTGCAGTCCATGGGGTCACAAAGAGTCAGACACGACTGAGTGACTGAGCTGAACTGAACTGAGAGTGTAAAAATAACTTTTATATGCACTGGGAAACAAAAAAATTTGTGTGACTCACTTTGTTGCTGTATTTGCTCTCTTGCAGTGGTCTGGAACTGATCCTGCCACATCTCTGAGGTATGCCTGTACCCACCTGTAGCAGATGATGTAGATGTTTCTGACTCATCGCCTTCAGTAAGCAACTGATGCTCTTCTTTCATGGATCCCCCCTCCACCCCACACTTCTTGCCACTCCTGCTGGTTGTTAACCAGTGACTCTGGGGGAGGATGGAAGCCAAGCTCCCCCTTGCAGCCTACGCCCCAGCGTTGCCCTTGAAGGGCTTTGGCTTGAGATGCAGCCTTACCTGGCTCAACTCCCCTTCCTGACCTGCTTCCCCCGCTCCATACTGGTCTCTTCTGGGGCCAACTCAGGGATAAATCTCTTGCATTTGAACCTCATCTCAGCACCTGCTTCTGGGGACACAGGACTTCATATTTAGCCCTCTGAGAGTTTAGAAAGGATAAGGGAGGATAAACACCTAAAACAGCATCTGGCATATAGGAAGTGCTGTCTGAGTTTTAGCTATTGTTCTCGTCTGAGGTTGAACCTATAGTAGCAAGGAGAACCGAGGGAATCATACAAGGACTTCAAACAAACATAAAGCCACAAACACACAACCTCTTGAGAATTGTTGAGAGACCTGAATAATCCACATGACTGCTTTCATTTGCATCACTGGTTGCACCCCTGGCCTTAATTACAAGGGAATAAGTGCTTCCGGCTGAGTTGTAATATGAAGAGGCTGCCACTGTGTGCTCCCGTGAGACCCACCGCAGGCATTCAATTTGGTTAATAAGTATGGATACTGAAGACTTGAACGTTCTGGCTCCCATGTGCTACTTTTTTTTCTTTATAAGTGAAAAGTCTTTGGTTCGTCCTTTAACTGGGTTTCATGGAGTAGTTTCAAGGTTGCTTGTTTGAAGGGAAGCAGCAGGAGTCTTAAGAACTTAATTTTAAGAAATTCAAAGAGAAAAGGATGCACTTTGTTCCTTGAGTTTCTTAAACCTATATTTCATATCCTTTCATAGTAATTTGTCTTTTATGGATAAAATATACACAAACCACTTAGGAAAAAAAGCATCTGAAATGACCTTGGGAGGCCAAGTTCTTCTGTTTTTAAATGGCAGACACAGGGTATATTATTAAGATTTCTATATGGTAGCATTTCTAGCACAGCTCAGTAAGAGCATTTACCATTTCTTTATTATTCAGTTCAAATATAAGGGCAAAGAAAGTTACTCACAGGATTTCTTTTTTTATGGTTTTCATTTATCAGCTCCTAGGGGAAAAAAAAAAAAAAAAACTGGTATAGGCAAAATCCCAACATGATAAAACCAGAACTAAAGTAATAGTGGTTGGGGGGAAACTCTAAGTGAATTATTATGATCCTAGGTCCTAAAAAAAATTATTCTTCTCCGGTTCTCTCATCTGACCCCACTACAGTCTGGCTTTTGTCCACTTCACAGCACTTGAGCCATTAATGATCTCTTCCAGGACAAATGGAATGTTCGCTCTTCTACCCTTATTCACTTTAATCTATTTGTTGCCTTTGTTCGACTCAACCACTATCTTCCTCCTCCTCCATAAGCCTCTCTTCTCCTAATTTTATCTGATCCTTTAGTATTTTCTTTCTTTTCTATTTTATTATATATTTTAAAAATAAAAATGAAAACGACAATTAGAGGTCGAAGGAAAAAAGCATCCCCAATCCAAAAACTGTTATTTCATTGGATTCCTCAGGGTTTTTTTTTAATTGGTTTTCACATACCGTGTATAGGATTTTGTACAAGATGTTTTATTTTAATTACTTCACGTTGTCATATAATCTCCATAACCTCCACCCTTAATTCCTTTGAATAATTGCATCTCTTGACTCGCTCTCTCCCCAACAAATCTGCTGATGAGCCAAAAAGTATTTTATGGCCCACATTCTCCTTTTACATTCAAGTCTCCCTTTTGTTCTAATGATATGAATACTATTAAGGAAACAAAACTCCAGTGTCTCACGGAAATATTTGTACCAAAATGCTATTTATTCTGAAAGTTAATCGGGAAATTTAGATCAAAGATGTATTCTTCTGAAGTGCCTAAAATATATCTTTCCTCTAAATAATTCCAGGATTTTTTTCAGAGTTCCCAGAAAAGTGACAGGTAGGCACAGGCACTTGGTAGTTTTCGACAAGATTAGCATTTTCCAAATTCTGCTCCAGATAAAGTCAGTGAAATACTAGTAGATGTTCTATATTAAAAAGAGGGAGGGAGTGGGAGGGATCTCCATTATTAAAAAAAAAAAAATCGTAAGAAAAATTTTACAGGGTCTCCTTACTGTGAGAATTTTCAGAGACTTTACTACATTAATCCCAGCACCTAGCACAGTTGGTAGGTGACCAATAAATATTTGCTTAATATGTAAATGTGCATTGTGAATCTCCAAGAAATAATACTACGTGTAACAAGTAAATTGGTAAAAGAAAGCAATTTATTTATTTGAGATATTTAAACAACTATTTAAAAGATTGTTTATGGTGGGATTATTTGGACTAACTAAAAACAACCAACATACCTGTGGTGGATTCATGTTGATGTATGGCAAAACCAATACAATACTGTAAAGTAATTAACCTCCAATTAAAATAAATAAATTTATATTAAAAAAATAAAAATAAAAACCACCAACAATCCTAATGTCCATCACCTTAGAGGCTGGCTGAATGAATTATGGTGCAGTAAAAGACCATGCAGCCATTACAAGTTATAATACAGGTTAATACTTATCGACACTAAAAGATGTCAATGACATATGAGAAAAAGTAGATTTTAGAACATTATGAAATTTTGTATGCTAGCTGTCTAAATAGATAGGTAGATATATACATGTATATAGTAATTATTTTTGGTTGGTGCAATTATATATGATTTTCCCTTTGTATTTTATATTTTAATTTTTGATTATTATTTTTTGTGCAACCAATACATCTATTTGGTCAGAAGAAACAATAGAGTTGTTTTAATATTTAAGCAATAAATAAATACGAGCTGCATTGATTGAATGGAATTACACAGCACTCAGTGGTATAAAACTGCAAATAGTAAACCAACCTTTTAGAATACTTTTCCAAGCTGAACACTTTCATCACAAAATTATTTTTAAATAGTCTAGCTTGCTAAAAGCAGCAATAACAAAATTAGTGGTAAAACTTATACTGGTAAGTATAATGGTATAACTTATTTATACTGTCTAATACTTCTTTGCATCTCAGTTCTTAGTGTTACTTGACTATCTAAAGATCAACTTGAACCATAGTGAGCATCTTGGGAGCCAAAGACAGCATCTGGTGCCAGGACTGGACTGACTCTCACTTTGTTAACTATCCCTGTGACCAGGATCTGTAATGACTTTAGCCTCAATTTCCTGAACACTAGAATAAGGCGTAGGGACCAAATGGTATGTAGCACTCCTTTAGCCAAAACTTAATGGTTTTACCTAAGATGTCCCATCTTAATTGTAATGAGATTTTTGGAAAGTAAATGAAATGCAGGGAGTGCTATACAGTGATTTAAGTTATTTTTCTATCCTCTTCACATATGGTAAACATTATAATAAATCATCAAATAAATACATATGTATATATTTATATCAGTTCCATGCAGTGTTATCAAAGGTCTTATAAATTTGTATGTAATTTACCCAGCAACTTTACTTTTAGGATTTATACTAATGAATTATTCAAGAATATATATAAAAATTTAACTTGATAAAGATGCTCATTTCAACATTGTAATAGGGGGGGAAAAGACATTAACAGTACCCAACAAGGAACTAGTTAAATGGATTGCTGTACATCATAGAAAATCACAATAGTCATTAAATGATGGAGAAAAATATTTGTCATAGAAAGAGCTGTATAACACATTTTTAAGTTGAAAAAATGTTATAAAATAGCATTTATAATGTGGTCCCATATGTTTGTTGTAAAATATGTATATGTTCATAAACAAAGGTAAGGAAGGATCTACAACAAAAATTTTACCTGGCAATCAGTGGGTTTATATGTGTCTTCTAAACTTCATAAAGTTAATATACATTGCTTATGGAACAATACAATCAGTGGAATTAGGGATTTTTTCCTACAGTTTATTCTAAGGACTCTGGATAACATAAATAAAAAATAAAAACCACCAACAATCCTAATGTCCATCACCTTAGAGGCTGGCTGAATGAATTATGGTGCAGTAAAAGACCATGCAGCCATTACAAGTTATAATACAGGTTAATACTTATCGACACTAAAAGATGTCAATGACATATGAGAAAAAGTAGATTTTAGAACATTATGAAATTTTGTATGCTAGCTGTCTAAATAGATAGGTAGATATATACATGTATATAGTAATTATTTTTGGTTGGTGCAATTATATATGATTTTCCCTTTGTATTTTATATTTTAATTTTTGATTATTATTTTTTGTGCAACCAATACATCTATTTGGTCAGAAGAAACAATAGAGTTGTTTTAATATTTAAGCAATAAATAAATACGAGCTGCATTGATTGAATGGAATTACACAGCACTCAGTGGTATAAAACTGCAAATAGTAAACCAACCTTTTAGAATACTTTTCCAAGCTGAACACTTTCATCACAAAATTATTTTTAAATAGTCTAGCTTGCTAAAAGCAGCAATAACAAAATTAGTGGTAAAACTTATACTGGTAAGTATAATGGTATAACTTATTTATACTGTCTAATACTTCTTTGCATCTCAGTTCTTAGTGTTACTTGACTATCTAAAGATCAACTTGAACCATAGTGAGCATCTTGGGAGCCAAAGACAGCATCTGGTGCCAGGACTGGACTGACTCTCACTTTGTTAACTATCCCTGTGACCAGGATCTGTAATGACTTTAGCCTCAATTTCCTGAACACTAGAATAAGGCGTAGGGACCAAATGGTATGTAGCACTCCTTTAGCCAAAACTTAATGGTTTTACCTAAGATGTCCCATCTTAATTGTAATGAGATTTTTGGAAAGTAAATGAAATGCAGGGAGTGCTATACAGTGATTTAAGTTATTTTTCTATCCTCTTCACATATGGTAAACATTATAATAAATCATCAAATAAATACATATGTATATATTTATATCTGTTCCATGCAGTGTTATCAAAGGTCTTATAAATTTGTATGTAATTTACCCAGCAACTTTACTTTTAGGATTTATACTAATGAATTATTCAAGAATATATATAAAAATTTAACTTGATAAAGATGCTCATTTCAACATTGTAATAGGGGGGGAAAAGACATTAACAGTACCCAACAAGGAACTAGTTAAATGGATTGCTGTACATCATAGAAAATCACAATAGTCATTAAATGATGGAGAAAAATATTTGTCATAGAAAGAGATTTATAACACATTTTTAAGTTGAAAAAATGTTATAAAATAGCATTTATAATGTGGTCCCATATGTTTGTTGTAAAATATGTATATGTTCATAAACAAAGGTAAGGAAGGATCTACAACAAAAATTTTACCTGGCAATCAGTGGGTTTATATGTGTCTTCTAAACTTCATAAAGTTAATATACATTGCTTATGGAACAATACAATCAGTGGAATTAGGGATTTTTTCCTACAGTTTATTCTAAGGACTCTGGATAACATAAATAAATCACTTATTGTCCAAAAAAAAAAAAAAAGATTCAATAGAACTGTATGAGTAAATCCTTGCTTAAAACGGTAATGTTAAATGGTAAAATCATCAAGGATACCTAATCACTTTTCCAAAAATAATAAAACTGTAATAAGGACAGAAATGAATTTTTTAATGCCCTTGAAAAATGATAGTTTCAACTGCACATGGCTTGATATTTCTTGATCCCCAGTAGTCTGAAAATCAAATGGTGCAGATGATCAACAGGGTCTGTGACCAAGAGGAAAATAAAGGAAACCAAGGTGTCATGATTCTGAATACCTATCATTGGGTTATTTGAAGACTCACCATTTTCCACACTAAGGAATAATTCCAAGTAGTCTCTGTAAACTGTGAAGCCCTTCTTAACATTCATACCTCTAAATTTCAGAAAATAGTATGATTTATTGAAAAGGTGATGGGATCCCCAGAAGGCTGACAATTTTTACTTTGCCTAAAATATTCTATCATTTATAGCCGCCATCATTTAAAAAGAAAAGATATTCTAAACTTGAAGAGATCCTAATCTCAGATTTTTTTTAAGTCCTTCAAGGAAAGTCCCTTTAGCTTTACAAATATAAGCAGTATTTTATTTGTGTTTGTCTCATTTTGCTGGCAAAGCCTTTAGCAGGTACTAGCCCTGCTTTTTAAGTCTGTTATCTAGTCAAGAGGTCTCTGTTTAAAAAAAGAAAACAGGGTAAACACTGTGTGTATTTGGTCAACTATTCAGAAGGCTGTTGAGAAGCAATTCAGAGGATTTAAGAAAGTGAACTGTTTAACATTATTTAGGAAAGGACAATTTTTTTTTTCCTGTTGAATTTCATTTAAATAACGGTAAACTGAAACTAAAATGGACCTTATCATTTTTCTTCCTGTTTCCCAAACCTCATTCATGTGTTGTGTTTACAAGTTTTGTCATATTTGCAGAACACCTCCACTATTATTTATTTTATATTTTTCCTCTCAACCTCTTTCCTCGGCAGTAATACCCATGATCAAAGGTTTGGTGGGTAAGTTGTACACTTTCAACCATTCTGCCATTGAAAGGATCTTGCATATTTGTCTCCACAAACACTCAAGTAGTCTAACTTCCTCATTTCACTGAGGAGCAGCGTGTTAAATAATGTCCTTTTTTACTTACGTGTTTATGGTCTTCCTTGAAGAGAATAGCAGAGCTGTTAATGGATTTGAAAAATAGTAGCAATGCATAGGAGATTCTGTTCATGGCATGTCAGCTTAATTGTCTGTAAGATACTTGTGTAATTTTACAGATGTTGCAAGTTACCTATCTCTCCTATTACCAATTTCAATTTTTTTTAACAGTTATTAAATGATTCAACACTCTCTACCTTGTATTATTCACTTATCCAATAAATATTTCTTCGGCACCTACTTTGTGTCTGACACTTCCCGGGCAAAGCAGTGACTGGGCAAAACAGACAACATTCCTTACCTTCAGGAGGCTCACACTCTAGTAGACTTTTGCAGCTCTCTAAGGATATGGCATGTTTCCTCTTCTAGATTCTAAGTCCCTGGAGGACAAGATCTGGCTCTAATTTAACTCTGACTCCTCCATAGCACACAAACAAAAGTCTCCATAGCCTTTCAGTTTATTTATACTTCGGTCCTAAAAACCACACCAATCATTTTCCCTTTTTCCCACTTAACCTGTCCTTTTTTCAGTTTTTAATTTTCCTGATTTCAATTTATAAAATTCTGAAGATGAGGAAAAAACAGAGAGAGAACTTGTGAAACAAAACTAGCCAGCGACACAAGCAAAAAAAAATGAACATTTCACCTGTTGCATTCAAAGTGCTCTATTTCAGAAATACGTCAGTGAAATAAATGCCTGAATGTTTAAATTTTCATTAAAAGAAGCATTTAAAATATATTCGATAAGAAAAATTTTTGACCAGTATATATTTTCCAAAATCATTCAAAAACCTATTGGGGTCTTAAATTTGCTGTATTTAAAAATACTATTGTATACATTTGCTTTTTTTTATCAAGCAAAGTCATAAATCCTCTTTTCCCAGCTTAAAAAAAAACATTGTATTTACCTTAAATTTGCATGATTTAATAAACATTTAATGTTACTAATTGTTCACCCTTAATAGGAAAGAAAACTAAACCAAAGGTTTTTTCAAAGTGTTGCCACTGCTCACAGTTGAGATGATGACAGTCACTTTTGCACAGATTCTTCTTCAGGAATTCAATTCACAGTGATTGACCCTTTTCCTCCCAATTTTTTCTTCCCTCTTATTAAAAAAAAACAAAAAACCATACTGATGTATTCAAATTCTGTGTAAAGATTAAGCCTACAAAAGGGGTAGACTCGGGCTTCAAGGCATTAAATATCATATTTCCTCTCTCTTTTCTGTGGAACTCGTCTGCCTTCACCTAAATCAGTGGGGACTTTAGAGGCAGCACAAAGCCCTGGAACTCTGGCTCCAAGTGAGCTGCTCAAGGTCATGCGCCTTCGGTAACAAAGTCAAGTTCTGTACCCACCACCCCTCCTCCACTACCTCCCCCCAATAAGAAAGTTGCTAATAGTTCTCAGCAAGACCTCTAAGTGTGTAAAACCTCTAAACTCAGTTACCTGTTACCGTCAATACTTTTTTCAAATGGGGAAAAAAGGTAGCAAGACTTTCTAGAGATAAAGAAAAAAGCTGACAAGTCTAGATCAGAACCAACTATGTTGGTAATGGGATTTTTCTTGGGTTTTTGCTGCCTTTTAAAAAAATTTATTCTATTGAATATATACAGTTGATTTCCAGTGGTATGTTAATTTCTCTTATACAGCAAAGGAATTCAGTTAGATATATATATATTCTTTTTCATATTCTTTTCCATTATGGTTTATCATAAGAGATTGAATATAGTCCCCTGTGTTATACAGTAGGTCCTTGTTGTTTCTCCATTCAATTTATAATAGTTTGCATCTTCTAACCCCAAACTCCCAATCTACCCCTTTTGGGGGGCTGCCTTTTTCATTCAGTTTTTAGCATCTAGTCAGAATCACTGTATTGCCTGCATCATGAGGACAAACCCAGCTTAACCTCCCCACCCCCTGGCCTCTTTTTCACTCCAGATACAAGAGAACATGATTGGTAGTTTGAGACTTGATCCATCTGACTCTCAAATAGTTGGTTATTTTTCTCTGGCTCTCTTTCTGCTCCTTCTTATTCTGGAGAAACCCTGCCTCCAGTAAAAATGATGCAATGTGACTAAGGTACCAGTGTTTGGACTGTAAATTATGCATTAGGAAAGCTTTTGCTGCACTCCAGCCTGGAAACAGAGGTTGATTTCTATTGAGTCCACAACTTTGCTTGCCAGTGAGAAATACATGGGTGCCTCTGGCTGTCTGCTTTGTAAACACTCCAAGTCAATACATATGATTCTATTCATTCAGAAAATGTGTCAGAATTTAACACATAACAAGTATTAATACTACAAATAAATATGATACAGAGTGTCTTCCTTTAAGGAGCTTTTGACTTACAGGGGGTTATATACAAAGTTGTTGATTTTATATATAAAGTTGTTGATTATATGTCAACAAGTACAGATAGATAAAGACTTACCTTAGGAAACAGAAATCATTATGGGCAGAAATGTTTGGAGACGGCTTCTCAGAGCAGATAGAACTCAAGCTGAGTATGACAGTCAGAGGTAGAATTTTTAAAGCCAGAAAGAAGAGCTTGTCCTTGATGTGATATCCAGTGAGGAGCAACTGAAAGTTCTTCAACAGAAAAAGCAATTTTTTGAGATGATGTGCTTGACAGCAGTAACCAAGGCACATAGAATAGGGAGAGGCCATAGATGAAGCTCATCTATAAATGCACAGAACATTTAAAGAAACTGGAACAGAGTGCACAGAACATTTAAAGAAACTGGAACAGAGTGTGTTAGGAGCCTTCATTCCCCCCAGGTGGTAGAAATGTCTTATCAGTTTTGGGGGTGGGGTCTTGCGTTTGGGTGGCACCATGACGCTAAGGCAAGATGTGTTTAGCAGGTGTCAGAACTCCTGGTCCTTGGTTATCTCTCTTTTGAATCCTCTCAAACCCATGGGGTTCTTCTGGTGTTATTCCATTCCTTCAGGGTGCAGCCTGGGAGGAAATAAACATGCATACCCCCTTCACAAACATCCCATCTTCCCTCTGGCTTTCTTTCCAGTTCTCCCTCTTACTTCCTGAGCAGAGGCCTTGCACCTGCATCACCGCGGATTTGCTATGACTGGAGTGAGCCCTGAGTCTCCTGAGATCCTAGGCTCCTGGAGCCCAAGAGTTTTCTCAGTCCTACTCTCAATATCATTTCATCTCTGAGTCAGCGCCGCAGACTAAATGGTGATGTAAGGGGTTCAGAAAGAAAAGCAGAGCTATGTATGATCTCTGGCTGCCTACTGCTATTGTAATAATCCAGCAACAAAGCCGTCAGCACGGAGTGGCATTAGACTAGAAATGAAGTGAGGTTAAATAAGAAATAGCGGAAAGGAAGAAATAAATAACAAGATCTTGTTTGTGACAGACTCACAGCACGTAAATGAACTTGAGGGATTGAATGGAACTGATGTCAGCTGTCATCAGACAGATTTTTCCATGGGTCAAATTCCCCTTTCACCTTTCCCTTCATGCACTATTAGCACCAGGTCCTGTTAATTAAAAGTTCTCCAAACCCGTATCCCTTCGTTTCGTTACTACCCTTGTTCATGCCAGCGACATCTTCCTCTGGGCTATAGACTGCATTACACTTCTTATTTCTCTCTCTGTCCTCACCCTCCTGTAATGTATCCTTGATTCAGCCGTGAAAACGACCTTAAGCAACAATTGAATCACACTTGCCAAACTTCTCTGGCTCCATAGTACCATACAGGGCATCTAACTCCTAGGCACACAGCTTTATACAACCTTTATAGCAACTTTATAGAACCTTTATAGAACCTTTCATCATTGGGCCACTCCTGCTGGTCCGGCTTTACCTAAGGTCTCCTTCCTAAGGCTGCAGCTTGGGCCAAGCAGGAAGGCAGCGAGGTGCAGTGGTCCAGGGCACAGACTCGTTACACACAGCCTGCTTTGAGTCCTCACCCTGCTGTTCACTTGAACAAGTTATTTATAGTGATCCTTCATCTATAAAATGTTGTTAGGAGGATTAAGTGAGACTTTATTTTAAAAGTGCACTTAGTTCATAGTCAGAACTACGCAAGCATCTGCAGTAAGACAAAAATACCTCCCCAGATTTTCAAGGTCTCTCCTACCCCAGTGAATTTATACCTTCAGGTTCTTAATACCATTTGTGGGGCCCCTCTTTCCCTTGGTCAATTTTTAGTCTTCCTTCTGAAAGTGAAAATGTTAGTCAATCAGTCATGTCCGACTCTGCAAGCCCATGGACTATAGCCCACCAGGCTCCTCTGTCCATGAGATTCTCCAGGCAAGAATACTGGAGTGGGTTGCCATTCCCTTCTCCAGGGGTTCTTCCCAACCCAGGGCTCGAATCCAGGTCTCCTGCATTGCAGGTGGATTCTTTACCATCTGAACTACCAGGGAAGCCCAGTCTTCTGCTGCTGCTCCTGCTACTAAGTTGCTTCAGTCGTGTCCGACTCTGTGTGACCCCATAGACGGCAGCCCACTAGGCTCCTCTGTCCCTGGGATTCTACAGGCAAGAGTACTGGAGTGGGGTGCCATTGCCTTCTCTGAGCCCAGTCTTCTAGGAGGAGTTAAAAAGTCAGGTCCTCTGTGAAGCCTTTCCACTCCACTTTGTTAATCCCCCTGTGAACATTTTTATTATATTACAATTTGTTTTAGTTTTCTGTGGCTGCTGGGACAAATTATTGCAGTCTGGGTGGCTTGAAACAACAGAAATGTATTCTCGAGGTTCTGAAGCCTAGAAGTCTGGAATTGGTGTCCCGGGGCTGAAATCAAGGTCTTAGCAAGACCACAGTTCTTCTGGAGGCTCCAAGGGGAAAATCTGCTCCTTGCCTCTTCCAGCTTCTGCTGGAGGTCCTGCATTCCCGGGTTTATGGCCACATCCCTCCCATCTCTGGGTCAGTCTGTGTCAAATCCCCTCTGGAGATGTGGGAAGGCTCTTGTGATGGCTTTGAGGGCCTACCTGGACAATCCAGAATAACCGCACAGCTCAAGATCCTCAGTTTAACACATCTGCAAGACCCTTTTGAACCATATAAGGTAACATGTACAGGCTCTGGGGATCAGGGCCTAATATCTTTGGGTGCCATTATTCAGCTTGCACGTGGGTTGGTCTTTTCATCATGGTACGACAAGGATTTAGCACCGGGTAAGAACATGCAATCAATAAGTGAAGTACACGAAATACAGAGGGGGCCCACTGGCCTTGTTCATTAGTATTCCTTCTTTGCTAAGGCTTTATATCCCCAGGCCAGAGCTGTTGCTTTCATGTGCTAATCTGTGGCCGGAAGTATATTTTACTCATAAATTATTCAATAGATCACCTTCTAGGTTAGAAAAGTTAAGTGAACTTACCACTTCTTATTGCTTCTCCTGAGCTATGGTGAGGCAAAGTCCCCTAAAAGCTCCGTTCAAGCTCCATTCTTTCCAAGCTGTGGGGTGGCAGGCAGTGAAAAAGGTGGACAGAGACTCTCCCGGAATGCGAGAATGCGTGGCGGCTGGCTGACAAACATGAGCTGCATTGAGTGCTGTCATCGGCCTGCTGCACTGGTGAGCTGCCATTCTTTGGCAGTTTATTTTAAACACAGTTTTCTTCCTAAGCTAAGCTCCTAAATTAATGGCTAAACTTAACTGCTCATCTTTCCATCTTGAGTCATTTGGGTTCAGCACAGGCATTTTTCTCAAATGAGGCTGTTTCTTTTCCAGTGTTCTTAAATTAGACCCATCCTCACCATAAGTCTGTTCCGGCCACCACTCACCTGGAAAGACAATTCGGCAGTTAATATGATTGTTTTGCTCAGCTGGTGGAAATTCTTCTCAGCGAAAGAGGAAAAGATGACTCGCAGTAAAAAATTAACAAGCAGATTACCTTGCATAAGGAATCCTTATATGGCACATTGTTTACTGCATTGTAATTGTGCAGTTCTATGTCAGTCTTTTCAACTTTGTGCTGGTTAGAGCTGCCAGAAATCAGAAAGTTAAAAAACTATGTAGAGTCACCGAATTTATCCAAGATTTGCCTATGTAGGTGTATATCTTGAAAGCTTCTGAGGTTTAAGATAATTCTCTCATTAACATACAATATCCATGTGTAGTAAAACACAGTAATAAAAATTGATTTAGGTGTTAAGTGTGTGCTCAATTGTGTCCGACTGTTTGCAACCATATAGACTGTAGCCTGCCAGGCTCCTCTCCATGGAATTTTCCAGGCAAGAATTCTGGATTGGGTTGCAATTTCCTCCTCCAGGGGATCTTCCTGACCCAGGGATCAAACCTGCGTCTCCTGCGTCTCCTACACTGGCAGGCAGATTCTTAACCACTGCACCACTTGGGAATACAATTTAGGTATGGTAACTGACATAAAGCTCATCTAACAGAATCTGGCATCTGTCAGAGGCTTTTTTAATCAGCGGAGACTCCTGTGGGTTGTCCAACAGGACCTACTTACCTCCTAAAATCATCTAAAACAACACTCTTCCTCGTCCTCTAGCCTTGCTCTAGTCACCCTTTCATTGTGGTCACACTTCTTCCAACCAACGACACTTTGCACATCTGTTACTAAACCAAGCCTGGGTCTGCTCACCGTGTGCAGTAAGGCTGATCTACTAATACAAGGTGGTGGTGAGGAAAGTGCAGCACTTATTGCAGGATGCCAAGCAAGAGGTCCACATGACTAGTGCCCACAAGGCTTGAACTCCCCAGTGGCTTTCAGGGAAGGGTTTTTAAAAATGGTGATGGGGTTGTGGGGTGTATGACCAACTTGCAGACATTCTTCTGATCAGTTGGTAGGGAGGTAATCTGGAGTCAACATCATCAACCTTCTGGTTCCAACCTGTCTGGGGTCTGTGATATGCTGGTGGTCACCATGCAGTTAACTTCTTCCACCTGACGGGGATTTCAGTATCTGTAAAGCAGCCCAGAGGATGGCTCAGAATATTACCTATAACCCTTGATGCTGCTGCTGCTAAGTCACTTCAGTCGTGTCCGACTCTGTGCGAACCCATAGATAGCAGCCCACCAGGCTCTGCCATCCTGGGATTCTCCAGGCAAGAACACTGGAGTGGGTTGCCATTGCTTTCTCCAGTGCATGAAAGTGAAAAGTGAAAGTGAAGTCGCTCAGTCGTGTCCAACCCTCAGCGATCCCACGGACTGCAGCCTTCCAGGCCCCTCCGTCCATGGGATTTTCCAGGCAAGAGTACTGGAGTGGGGTGCCATGTAACCCTTGAGGAGGAACTAAATGATTTTGGCTTTATTTAATGGATAAACTATTGTTTTGTCTTGCTTGACTGTTTTCCCTTTTTTGTACATTCTCTCACTTCTCAGATTAAACTTACTCCTTGGAACCTGGCGAAGGCCTGGGAGGCTAAAGTTTTCCTACAGACAGGAGGCAGGTAGGAGACATGGGAGGGGTTGGGATCTGTTCCCAGAAGGCCCCATGGGGTCCTGCTCGGTTATACATGCTGTTCCCTCTGTTTAGAATGCTTGTCCCTCCTCTTCTCTTGATTAAGTTCTGTTCATCCTTCAGATATTAGTTTAGTCATTACTATCTCTGAAAAGCATTCCTCAGTCTGTCAGTTCAGTCGCTCAGTTGTGTCCGACTCTTTGCGACCCCATGAATCACAGCACGCCAGGCCTCCCCATCTATCAACTCACGGAGTTCACTCAGACTCACGTCCATCGAGTCAGTGATGCCATCCAGCCATCTCATCCTCTGTTGTCCCCTTCTCCTCCTGCCCCCAATCCCTCCCAGCATCAGAGTCTTTTCCAATGAGTCAACTCTTTGCATGAGGTGGCCAAAGTACTGGAGTTTCAGCTTTAGCATCAGTCCTTCCAAAGAACACCCAGGACTGATCTCCTTTAGAATGGACTGGTTGGATCTCCTTGCAGGCAAGGAACTCTCAAGAGTCTTCTCCAACACCACAGTTCAAAAGCATCAATTCTTCGGCGCTCAGGAAAGCATTCCTAGACTAGGTCATGTCCTCTAAGCACTGCTCCAGCACTTGAGACTGTTGACAGTTTATATTTGTTTATGTGATTATCTGATTAATGTTCGCTTCCTCTGCCAGACAGACTGTACAAAGCTCTGTGAGGACAGGGAATAAGTCAGTTTTTTGTTGTTGTCATTACCATTATATCACCAGCCTTTATCACTGTTGCTGGAACACAGTAAGCATATCATAAATATTTAAATGTTGAATGAATATGTCATGGAATCTCTTGCTAGCTCTGCTTCATTTTCCTCATTAGTAAGGAAATGCCTCTTCCATTCCCCCAAATTCTAGAATATTTATGGTTCCTGGTTTTTTTTTTTTTTTGGTTTAAAAAAAACTATTTATTTATTTGGCTGTGCTGGGTCTTAGTTGCAGCATGTGGGACCTTCAGTTTCAACATACGAGATTTAGTTTGCTAAACAAGGATCCAACACGGGCCCCCGCATTGGGAGCTTGGAGTCTTGGCCACTGGACCACCAGGGAAGTCTCTGGTTCCCGTTTTGAGCCTACAAGATTGACAGTCACGTGCCCGCCGTGTCCAGTGGTCTCTTAACAGGTGGTCCCGTGTTCAGTCTCCTCCCTTCCAGTCTATCGGCGAAGCTGCAGCAGAACTGTTTACAGCACCGGACTGATCAGCGCACCCCTCTGCTTAACCATTTTCAGTGACCCCCACCCCTCCTCCGGGAGGAAACTCGTCTCCTGAGAAGATGCCCTCCCAATGCTCCTGCCTCACCTCCTGTCCTCTCCCTGAGATCTCAGGCTCCACTCAACACAGCAGGTTGCAACTACACACCATTCTTTCTTTCAAGTCCCTCTGTCTTCACATGCAGTTCTTTCACCCCGGCCAACTGTCCTCTTCTTTTGTACTTAAGTCTCATCCATCATCCAGGCCCAGCTCAAGAGTGAGTGAGTGAACGTCGCTCAGTCATGTCTGACTCTTTGCGACCCTGTAGACTACACAGTCCATGGGATTCTCCAGGCCAGAATACTGGAGCGATTAGCCTTTCCCTTCTCCAGGGGATCTTCCCAATCCAGGGATCGAACCCAGGTCTCCTGCATTGCAGGCGGATTCTTTACCAGCTGAGCTATCAGGGAAGCCCAGCTCAAAGGTTACATGAATGTGGCACCTGCCTTGACCAAACCTGCATTCTCCACGCTGTTTGTCCTCTCCTGCNAGCCTTTCCCTTCTCCAGGGGATCTTCCCAATCCAGGGATCGAACCCAGGTCTCCTGCATTGCAGGCGGATTCTTTACCAGCTGAGCTATCAGGGAAGCCCAGCTCAAAGGTTACATGAATGTGGCACCTGCCTTGACCAAACCTGCATTCTCCACGCTGTTTGTCCTCTCCTGCCCATTTGCCTGCAGAACACTTTGCACAAGCCGCCATAATACCACTTGTCTGAGAGCTGTCTTTCTTTGCAGAGGGTCATTTCACTTAAGAGCGTGGGCCTCATATTCAGACTGACTGGAGGCTGAAACCAAATTCTGCAACCTAGCTGTGTAGCCTTGGAAAGTATTCTGAGGTTTAGTTTCCTAGTTTTGGAAATGGGAAACATATAACACCTAACTCACTGGACAGTTAGAATTATATATTTAATGGCGGCAATGTGTTTAAGCCACTTAGCCCAGTATTTGACCTGGTAACACCCAATAAGGATTGTGAATGCATGGAATGAAAAGGCCCAGGCCTACATTTTGCCCCTCTTTCTATCCCACTGACTGGCCACAGTGGGTGCTCAGTGAATGCTCTTGAACTGTCTAAATGGGAGAGTATCCATGATGTATTCTTCTCTTCAGGAAGGCCAGAGGCTTATTCATTTTAGGAGTTTTATTGAAGGGTCAAAAATTCTGACATACTCAAATCACACTGATCTTACCCTTTGCTGAACTACTCCTGCACTTAGCCAGGCAACCTAGTTTGAGATCACACTTTCAGTATGAGTGCTTTTGCTAAATCCTCTCTTCATACACGGCGTTCTTACAGCCCGCACATCAACTGCAGCCTTTCCACACTCCTATGCAGAACAGATTAAACCCTTCTTTCTCATACGGAAAATCCTCTGTGACTCATAACCTAATTGACTTTTCTAAGATGACAGTGCGTGGTCAAGCCGACTCGATCCCTAGCCGTGTGCTCTGGCCACAGCACTGCACTGTCCCCGGGCAAGTCTTAAGTTCCTTGACTGCAAGGTTATCTCCTGCCTCCCCCGCATCGTTGCCTGTACGCAGAGTCTGAGTGAGCAAGCCTGGCCAGTGCACTTCCTTTTTCCGTCCACGTAATTAACTTCCACCGGAGGGGCAGAGGGGAAAAAAAGTAGGTTCACAATCAATACTTGAGATTCCTGGGAGTCACACTGAGCTCTGAAAACCTTTCACCTTGGGGAAGCACCTTTTAACCCTCTGCACATCAGTTTCCTACTGCGGTTTCCCTTCCGTGTTCCCCGAGGACTCCTTCTAGGGTTTTCGACAAGGACAGAGGAACCGAACTGAAGGTTGAGAAGCATCTTGCCCCCCAACCCCGCCAACTTCTGCTAAGCCCGCGCGGGCCATCCTGCTGGCTGGTCCGGGGAGGCGCTGGGTACCTGGCCCACCGCGACCCCATCCCGCCCACCGGAACGCGGCCTCGGCCAGGACGCACACGCCTCCGCCCTCCTGCCTGGAGCCGCCCCGGGGGCCGCAGCTCCGGGCGGTGGCCGCAGCGGCCGACCGTCGGCCGAGCCGGGGGCCGCGGGCGAGGGTCCCGCGCGCGGGGCGGGGCCGCCGGGCCGGGTCCCCCGCCTCCCGGGGGCGCGCGAGCGCCGGGCGGGGCCGCCGTCCCTTCCGGGGAAGCGGTGGCCGCCGCGTCCGCCGGGCGGCTTCCCGCCCCCGCGGCTCCGGGTGACGCTGCTCCAATAACAGCGCGCGGGGAGCCGCAGCCGCGGGGGGCGCCCCCTCCGCGCCAGCCCGGCCACCGGGATGAGGGCCGAGGGCGACGGCGGGCTGGAGCGCTTCTGCAGCCCGGGCAAGGGCCGGGGTCTGCGGGCCCTGCAGCCCTTCCAGGTGGGGGACCTGCTCTTCTCCTGCCCGGCCTACGCCTACGTGCTCACGGTCAGCGAGCGCGGCAACCACTGCGAGTTCTGCTTCGCCAGGTAGGGCGGCGCCGGCGGGCGCGCAGGGCTCGGGGGGCGCCGCGCGCGCGGGCGGCGGGAGTGCGCGCGCCTCGCGGGGTCCTAGCGCCCGCGGCTCCAGGGCGGGGGTGGGGAGCGGGAGGGGACTGGAACCCGGGACTGGCCGGGCCACGTGCACTCAGCCAGACCCGCCAAGTTCCCGCCGCACGCCCTGCACCACGGCACGTTTCCCTGCTGGCCCCGGCGGGCTGTGCGAACCCGCCAGGGCAGGGTCGTGCCTGCAACACGTGGGCTCGGAGCCAGAATTGCTCCCCAGCCCTGGCCACTCGGCGCTTTGCCGGCGGGGCCCCAGGTTTCGCGCAGCGGCCACAGCCACAAGTCACCTTTCACTTGTGCTTCCTGCGATGTGATGTGTGTCCCCCTCCTTCCCCCCAGCCCCGCGCTGCCGCAGGCTTGCCGAGTTACCGCCGAGGAACTTAATGACACTTCGTATTTCATGTGAAGTACGTGGCCGCTTGTCACCCTCTGCGCTTGGTGTTTGGGGAGAAGCCAGGGGGGCAGCCATCCGGGGTTCAGAGGGACTGCAACGGGGGGACGGGATCTAGCCCTGGTTTGGGGTTGGGAAAAACTGGTTGCTTGGAGGATTAGGCAAAACGTCTGGTTGGGATTGGTATTTAAATGGAGCAGATCATGTATGTGTGTATATGTGTATATATTCACATACACCAATGCATAATTATATCTTCAAGCCTTATGACAGTTTCAGACCTAAAGGCACCCGTAGAAAGCATGAATGCAACACTTTCCGTTTTAAGCGGGAGAGATCTACTGCCCAGAGAAGAAGTATGTATATTCACGCTTATAGTTAAGAAAATGAAATCTGATGTTCTCAGTTCTGCCCATTGCCTACCTAGCCAAGTCTTCAATAAAAAGACTGAGGCAGGAACCATGGCATTGGAGTTTATGCCATGGGACCTTCCCGGACCCTGTTTTCCTTTCTTTGAACCTCAGTTTCTTCATCTTCGAAGTGGAGATTTCTGGGCTAGATTAAGCCCACCTGAGGTTTGCAGGTACCTTTTGAATACAGGTCTCCAGTCCAACACACACCGAAGAACTCGGTGCCTGAGATATGTTCATCTTATTCCACGGTAAGACAGAGCAAAAGAAGGGACAAAAGCTAAATACTATAGTCATCTTGCCCAGACTCCCTGCCAGAGCTGTCTTCCGCTTTGGGGGGACCTGGAAAGGAACTAGACACAGAATCATGCCGTGGGCAGCTTAAGGGCTGTATGTGATGTGTCTCTTTGAATTGGTGAGCCAAGAGCTAAAGGGTCATGGCACCACTTTGCGACGTTTGAGTGAAGTGAGCATTGGGTTTTCCCAAAGTTAAAAAGGCTGCTGTGTCTGGTCCCTTGATCTTCTGAGCCTTGCTGTGGCTCAGAGTCTGAAGCAGCGTGGGTGTCTGGAGTGGCAGGAGCAAAGCAAGGTCACCCCGCACGGAAGGGGCCTCCCTCCTCCATCAGGGATCCTGGTGATTCCTGGGATCCATCGTGGCAGAGAAGACTGCGGGATCAGGCACCTAGTAGGCACTCAGATATCTGTTACCAGACTCCTCCTCCGGTGAATTATAGATCAAATCGAGCTGGGTTCGCAGTGGAGCAGCAGAGCGGAGAGATGGTTCTCTTTCGCCTCCGAACTGTACCTGCTACACACGCCCTCACCTCCGGACAGGTGCGGCTTGGCCAGTCACCCCGCCCTATGGGACGGCGTTTGCCTTTGTTTCCCCCTTTTCTGAATGACATTCAGCAGTGTCACTGTTGCCTTAGGCCCTGTCCTCATCTCCGGCGCTGCCCCTGCAGCAGGGAGGGACCGCTGCAGCTCCCCCAGCTTTTCCCTGGCTTAGGTGAAATTTGTCAACACCCACAGTTCCTTTCCTCTCTCTCCCTGAGGACTCACTTGAAATCAGCTAAAATAACACACAGGCTATGATGACATCATGACATCATGACACCTGTGAAATCAGAAATATCTTGTACTCTGTGGTTTCTGTTAAATCCACTTCACTTAGAATTAGTGGCTAGATCAGTCTCAAAGATTTAGCACTCTTTCCTCTGTCAGCTGTTCGTATAGACCGAGGACAGATTATTCTGTTCAGCTATACTGGAGGTACACATATATGTCCCCATGGTTCCCTCAGGGATAGGAACAAAATTCTCAAATCCTCTTCCATGACTTCCCCTCCCCTGCCATAAAAAGAAAATTGCACATATTGTTTCTTGTGCCAGAAGTTGAAGGTAAGTAATATTGCTTAAGACAAATGAGACTGCAGAGATCCTCCCTACCATATTAATTGTATCAGGGTTTGACTTATTTTGAAGGAAAAGAAGTGATGTTTTTCAGAATAAGTATGTTCTGCAAATGGAAAAATAATAGGAAGTCTCTTAAGTCACAGCAAAGTGGAGTTCTTACTGTCAGGGTAACATAGGCAAAGGTTTGCATCTGTATCACATTTTCTCAGGGTGACACTTGGGAAGATGTGTATCTTGCCTCAGCTGCTAAGAGGCAGCTCCTAAAAATATAAATGTCTTCAAGTTGGGAGCTGTCCTCATCAGACCTCTCAGATTTGTGTGTGTGTGTGTGTGTGTGCACACACGCTCACAAGCACATACGTTGGCCTGGTCAGTATTTTGTGGCACACTTTTACACTTGGTATTTAATGTATTTTAACACTTGGTAGCATTTGTCTCAGAAAGAGAAAAATCTGTAACCCATGCTCCATCTGGGAGGGCTTCCCTGGTAGCTCAGTGATAAAGAATCCGCCTGCCAGTACAGAAAACCCGGGTTTGATTCCTGAGTCAGGAAAATCTCTGAAGAAGGGAATGGCAACCCACTCCAGTATTCTTGCCTGGAAAATTTCATGGACAGAGGAGCCTGGCAGGCTACAAGTCCATGGGGTCCCAAAGAGTTGGACATGATTGAATGACTTTCACTCNGATTCCTGAGTCAGGAAAATCTCTGAAGAAGGGAATGGCAACCCACTCCAGTATTCTTGCCTGGAAAATTTCATGGACAGAGGAGCCTGGCAGGCTACAAGTCCATGGGGTCCCAAAGAGTTGGACATGATTGAATGACTTTCACTCTCTGTAGGCACATGCTCCAATAATCTATTTCCTGAATCTTTTTACATGTGTTTTAAAGAAATGGGTAGGAAGATTAAGATCCAACAGGGACTTTCCTCGTGGTCCAGTGGTTAAGAATCCACACTTCCGTTGCAGGGATCATAGGTTTCCATCCCTGGTCCAGGAACTAAGACCCTTCATCTGCATGGTGTTCCCCCCAAAAAAGGTATATGTACACACACAGGCACACACACACACACATACTCACAGACAACAGATTTTCTCTAAAAAGATACACTAAAGAGTATAAAATTCAGCCATTTGTACAGTAGATGAGATATTGGTTTGCCATTTTCAATATTTCAGTATTTCAAGTTTTTCTTTTATATAGAGACTGCAAAGGAGGGACTTTGGGGCCAGATGGACCAGATTGGAATTCTGGTTTCATCCCTTCCTGATGGATTGTCTTGAGCCAAATTATTTAGCCCCTCTGGGCTTGCTAGGTGGTACTAGTGGTAAAGAACTCACCTGTCAGTGCAGGAGACGTAGGAGATGTGGGTTTGATCCCTGGGTGGGGAAGATGCCCTGGAGGAGGGTGTGGCAACCCACTCTAGTATTCTTGCCTGAAAATCCCATGGACAGAGAAGCCTGGCAGTCTACAACCCATAGGGTCGCACAGAGTCAGATATGACTGAAGCAGCTTAGCATGCACGCACTTGCTCCCAGCTTCCTTTATCTGTAAGCAGTGCACATTAACACCCACCTACTGAGCCGGTCCTGAGTCAGGGAAGTCAAGTGCCTAGTACAACCCAGACCACTCGGGAGGTGTCACAATTGGCTCGGTGTCTTGCTTTTATGGACTTGTTTGATGAGCTCTGTTGGCTAAATGTTAAATAGTATGAGAACATATTTCAGGGACATTTTTATGGCGGTCGGGTTGAGCTGGGAAATACTGGGAAGAAAATATTGTACCTTGTTGGCCAGTGGAATCATCATTCAGATGGCAAGTTGACCCAGAGTTGAAAGCAGCGGTTGTCAACCTCCCATTTGATAGCATAAATAATGGGCGTCTGGGATCAGTTTTCAGTATTTTCCAAAACCTGATGAAAATGATATGATGAGCCTACACAGGTAAAGCTTTATTTATTTATTAAGGAGCCTTGTGTAGCTCCAAAATGATTAACGACGTTAATACTCTTTTGCCTTGGAATTAAACAAAGGTTTGAAATAAGAAACAGAGGAAAACAGAATGTTCCACCTAGCAAGGATACCACGGCTCTGCTCTGCTCTCTGCCTTCAGCATGGTCCAGCTGTGGCAAGGGGCAGTCCTGCAAGACTTTAGGTGTGCACAGTGCCAGGACAGGCACATTTTTCGCATGCAGGGAGCATCATTTCTGTGCTGGCGTATCAGGGCCCAGTGACCAAGCTGCACGATTAGCCACGATTTGAGACAAAAGAGACAGACTGGCAGCAGGATAGATATCCTAAGTGAAGTTCAAACCCTGGTGAGTTAAAACCGCCATCTAACCCCTTTCCCTCCAAAAAGCAATTGCACAATATCCTCTCGATTGTAAAAATTTGAAGATCCCGTATAAAATGATATTCCTTTAAATCGTGTTGCTTTTTGCAACTCATAAAGCGTTTCCAGGTACATTTGTGTTTTGATCCTCCCAGGATGGCTTGTGTAGAGAAGACCTTGTCCCATGTTACGTAGGAAGTAACTGAGTGTTGGAAAAGTTGTTTCCTTGAATTTCACAGTTTTGGGGGGCAGATACTGAGTGCCCCCTAAGGGCCAGCCTCTTCATGGAGGGAACTGTGTCTTTCTGTTCTGAGTGTGGTTTTCCTTCACTGTCCTTTTTTTTTTTTTTTAAAATTTTTTATTGGATGATAATTGCTTTGCAATATTGTGCTGGTTTCTGCCATACATCTACATGAATCAGCCACACGGATCTCTGTCCCTTTTGACCTGAAATAACCGTGTGGTTCACACCTGGACACAACGACTTAAGTCACTTCTGCTTTCTCAAGTGAACACAATTTTTATCACCTCTTTACTACTGGACCACCAGGGAAGTCTGGGATATTCTTAAATATGTTCAAATTATTTAAAAGCAGTTTGTCATCTTCGTCTTTATAGGTGCGTATAAAGAGTTTATTTTTGTGTGCTCTGGTAGGGCAGCATGAGGATGTTAACCACTCCTGCCTATTTTTTTGTCTTAAACAGACCCATTCCTCAGAACTTTGCCCTATGCAAAGTTAAACAGACACGGTTTGGGAATAGAATTCATGATGCAGCTGTGCTGAAAGGCCCCTGGATGGTATTCCTATAGGATAAGCACTGTCTGTCCTAATGGCACACTGTCTGTCCGAAGATTCTTTAAAAGATGCTCAGAAATGTCTCAGATTTCTTTGGGAAGATTCAGGGCTCAGGGCTACATGTAGTTGGCAGCAGCTAATTTTCAACAGAACTCAGAATTGCTCAGAACCTGGGACAGTGAAGTTATCTTACAGAACTTGAAACAGAAAACTGCAGAGAAAGTTGCTACTTGATTTTGGTGTTAGAGACTTAACTCTTTTGCCTGCGGTTCATATCCCCTTTCTTTTTCTTGTCAATATAAAGAAAACATGAAATCATTGTAATTTTAAGCCGCTGTATTTCTGCATCCCAAGGAGGCAGTCAGTAATTACAAATATCCCTTTGTAACTGGAGTCATCAATAACTAAGGTCATTCCCACCATACGCACATCTTGTTTTTTGTACTTCAAACGTGGAGGGAAGTAATCACATTTCTCAGTTTGAGGAATGCTTTCATCTGACCTGTGCCAGGACAATTGGATTGAAATTTCTTCTCTCTTACTAATTCTGCATTCCCATGTCCTGTTCCTCTCAAAGGCAGCCCGGCTCTGCTTTGCCTGCTTGCCTTTAAGTCCATGAGTATATAGTCCCGATCACCACCAGGGAACTAGGCAGACCTGGAACAGGGCACCCTGATTGTATTTGACCAGATGCGGGCTTTGAGCCCTCTCCTGGAGAGGCTTCCCTGGTAGCTCAGCTGGTAAAGAGTCTGCCTGCAATGCAGGAGACCCTGGTTCAGTTCCTGGGTTGGGAAGATCCCCTGGAGAAGGGAGAGCTTACCCACTGTCGTATTCTTGGGCTTCCCTAGTGGCTCAGACAGTAAAGAATCCGCCTGCAGTGTGAGAGACCTGGGTTTGATCCCTGGATTGGGAAGGCATGGCAACCATGGCAACCCCCTCCAGTAATCTTGCCTGGAGAATCCCCATGGAGGGTGGAGCCTGGCGGGCTATAGTCCATAGGAGCGCCAAGAGTCAGACACGTCCCCTTGCCTCTGGAGAGGGGCCCACTCTGGGACTAGAGGTCTCTGTCCTCTCTCAAGGGATCTGTTTTAATGTGATCAGTCTCTGTACACCACCATCAGTCTCCCATTCTCATCCCAACCCTCGCATCTCTGGATTTCTAGTGAATCTGTGGGAGTTTAGGGGTGCAGTCCTCCAGCAGGGAATTGACTGAAGTAACTGCCTTTTCAGGGGCTGAACCCACGACCTTGGCCTCATTAGCACGGGCGCTCTAACCAGTCACAAAGCCACACACCTCACTTTGTGTAACTTCTGCTGACTCTGTTCCTACCACCCTCGGAGGCCTCCTTTTCAATTGCAAAGGCGTTCACGCCGGCACAATAGAACAGAAGGAAATCGGATCTCTTCTAGACTTCTCTGAAGGCCAGAGATACGCGATTTAGCAGGAAAATAAGACCAAAGTGTCTTGAGGGTTCAGGAAACAACTTATCTTTCTAGTCCATGCATTTGTTGAGAATCCAACTGTGTGTCTCAGATTTTTCTTCCATCAAAAATTTAAAAATACTGTGGGACTCCTTGTGCCAATGTATTAAATAAAACCTAGGGGCTAAGTGGAAGGTTTCTGATGACTGAGTGGAAATATGGCATGTGCATTATTCAAGTGGATTGGGTTCGCTTAAAGGAGTGCATCCAATAATCCATAAGTGCTTCTGTTTCACAAGTTTATAGTCCCTAGAAACCAAAATAAATGCTTGCTGTGATAGCTGAGACACCACTGTGTATCTGCAAGTGCACTGCGATGAACAGGACATCTCATTGCCCAGGGAACCTGCCGTCACCACTTGGGGGAGAGGAATAATAAGGACGATTCCCTCACGGAGAAGCGAATTTCACACCAAGGCCTGAAGACATAGGCGTATCCTGGGGGAGGGAGGTGCAAAGGAAGTCTGGCTGACAGCAGGATGCACTTTTTCATCTGAGCCAAATAAAAATCTCAAGGATTTTATATCCTGGCACTTGAAAGGAGTTATGTTGCCATCTGTGACAAAATGAAAAGATGTTGGACCGGAGAAGTTTTTTGTCTTGAGTCTGTGAGGACCAAGAAAGGCTCTTCAAGGGATGTGGGCCCTGGGCTCAGATCTTGTTGATTTTCTTCACTTGTGCCACCTGAAAATATCTTACTCCTCAGTTACACAAATCTCTAGCAGAGTGACGGTCACTGTCAGTGATAGTTTCACAGGTTCTTAAAACCTCAGCAGTAAGAGACATTTAATGATGGGCGGATGGTAAGCTGTCTGAGAGCAGGGATTCTATTTTTAATATATTCAGCAAATATTTATATTTATGGGGCATTCACTGTGGTTCTGGGCTTCCCAAGTGGTACAGTGATAAAGAATCTGCCTGCCAACGAAGGAGATACAGGTTCGATCCCTGAATCAGGAAGATCCCTTGGAGAAGGAGAGGACAGCACACTCCAGTATTCTTGCAGGGAGAATCCCATGGACGGAGGAGCCTGGTGGGCTACAGTCCATGGGGTCGCAAAGAAACGAGACTGAGCACATGCTAGGTTCTGAATCCCGGTGGAAAAAAGGAACAAAAATCCCTCCCACCATGAAGCTTCTGTTCCAGTAGGTTTTATTCATCTTTATTTTATGCACCGTAGCCTGAAAAGAAAAAGCACAGCATGAGAGTCGTGAATTAAGTTTTATTTGGGGGCAGAATGAGGACTTACTGCCCAAGAGACAGCTTCTCAGATAGCTCTGAGGCCGTGTTCTGAAGAGGTGGGTGGGGGAGGTGAGCGTACGTTTGATTTTGGTGAAACGCGCAGCAGAAGGTTACTGCTAATCCCAAGGGTGCTTCCCTGGTGGCTCAATCGGCAAAGAATCTGCCTGTAATGCAGGAGACCCAGATTCCATCCCTGGGTTGGGAAGATCCCCTGGAGAAGGGAATGGCAACCCGCTCCAGTATTCTTGCCTGGAGAATCGCATGAACAGAGGAGCCCAGTGCACTACCGTCCGTGGGGTCGCAAAGAGTCTCAAGAAGGTTGTGACTAGTCATGAGCAGCAGATATCTCTGNATCCCTGGGTTGGGAAGATCCCCTGGAGAAGGGAATGGCAACCCGCTCCAGTATTCTTGCCTGGAGAATCGCATGAACAGAGGAGCCCAGTGCACTACCGTCCGTGGGGTCGCAAAGAGTCTCAAGAAGGTTGTGACTAGTCATGAGCAGCAGATATCTCTGCTAATGATTTTAGTGCTATTCTAGATACGAGGAGATGTCAGAAGTTGGGCTCATGAAATTGTCTGAAAATTTCTAGCTATCTGAAGGCCTGTTCTGCCTGTTCTTCCCAGAGCACAGAGTGCCTCACTCCTCGCCTCCGCCCTGGACTCCTTTCAGGCAGTGGTTCAAGGTCAGCAACTGCAGTGGCTAGTGACGTCATCCCTGTAGAAGCAGATAGCAAGTGACAACTTTTAGCTGACGCTGTAGTGCCTTGAACTTTGTCATTTTAGCAGAGTTTTTGTTAAAGGCAGTAATGTTTTGAGTTCAGTGCTTTCTTTCCTCAAACACTGATAATCCATGTATGTATGTCATAAAACTGTTAACCAAGAAGTTTAACCACACACTTTAGCTCATGACTTATGCAAACTAAGGGAGAACTCTGATGAGATAATACTGGGTCAAATGAAACTAGCATCCCTGCGTTGTGTTAACATAGCAGCACTTTGGGTAGACATTTTTTTGGAATTTGATGAAATTTGGTCTACTCATACACTTGAATCAGTTCAGTTCAGTCGCTCAGTCATGTCCGACTCTGCGACCCCATGGACTACAGCATGCCAGGCTTCCCTGTCCATCACCAACTTCCAGAGCCTACTCAAACTCATGTATATCCATTAAGCTTTTTAAGTTGTATTTAGAAATATTTATTCAACTGTATTTAGAAGTGTTTATTCATATACTTGAATAAATATTTTTAAATACAACTTTCAAAAGCTTTAGGATTTTTTTCACCTTAAAAACTTACAGGGTCACAAAGTAGTAGAGATTCAGAAACTAACAGTTGACTTATTTCACTCAATAGTAAATTAATTTCAGCACGTGTTCAGGCCTTCCGAGGCACCTACCTGCTCAATATTTTCTAGGCACAGAGTGGGGAAAGCAACCCACTGACAACTCCTGCTCTGTGCATCTTCAGAGAGCGGGCCAGTGGAAGGCCCCTGTAGGGTCAAGGCTGCCTGCAGACGCGCCCCCAAGGCTGGGCGTCCGCAGCGGTCCGGTTTGCTCTGCAGTGTTAATTTCACTCCAGCAGCTCCAGAGTGCTTATAGTGGTACGTGCGTACATGCTTGTACACACACATGCGTGCATTTGCACCCGTAGCACCTTCTGCATACTTCCTTCATCACACTTGTTCCTTGACTACAGGAACCAGGTCTTCTTCAACCTTGTAGGTCCAGCACTTAGCCTGAGGCCTGACAGTCCATGACCTCAATAAATATCTATTAAATGAATAGTCTCATTTCTGTAGTCTTATTTTACCAACAGCTCTGTGGGCAGGCCTCATCCCCTTCTCTGTTCGTCCTTGGATCCTTGTAGATACTTACAGAACCCTTCATCGATCCCTGTCTTCAGGGCAGAATCTTGACTGCTCAAGTCCTCCATATGCCACCCTGCCTGGCATTATCCCTTACTGCTTTTTTCACTGAAAACCTAAACAAAATATAAATGGTCTTTCCAGTCCCCCCACAATGGTGCTGCGTCATTCCCCAAGGGTGGCTGTTACTTATGGTCAGTTCTTATAAGAGAGAACTACGTTAAAAATGAGTTTGTTGTTTCTTTCCTTTTGACTTCCTCACTGGTAAGCATCAGAGAAGTCAAAGACACATTGGAAGGAAGCATCACTGTGATCTCCCACAAAAGTTCATTTACAGGATTTCAGAGGAGAATGTTCACGTTAAAAGCGCACGCATCTGTTCTTGGGCAGGCTTCAGCTGTTGGAGATTTCACAGGGCCTGCAAGAAGAGGTTTGATCGTAGGTGCTGTCCAGTGGCTGAAAAGAGACATCGCCGCTGTTCCTTGGCTCCGTAGTTCTCTGCTCTATCCTTGAGCCTCATGATTTTTTTTTTTTTCTTTCTAAGGCAGAGGAAGATTTCATCTCAGCTAGAGCCTTTGCTGTTTTTCAGTTGCTCAGTCGTGTCCGACTCTTTGCGACCCCATGCATGGACTGCAGCATGCCAGGCTTCCCTCGAGCCTTCACTGAAACAGATCTTAAATCAGCATCCTCACTGTTTCGTCATTGCTGAGTTTTATTTTCATGGGTCAGTGATGTAGAGAGTCATGTCTACAGTATTTTTTTAGCTTTATTGAGGAAAAATTGACAGATACGATTGTCTGTATTTAAAGTGTACAGCCTGATGATCTGGTGTACATAGAGGTTGTGGAATGATTACTAAGATCAAGATAATCAGCACATCCATCCTCTCACGTAGGTAACTTCCTTTTGTGTGACAAGAATGTTTAAGCTCAAGTCTCAGCAACTTGCAAGCATACTCTACTGTATTATTATCTGTAGTCACCGTGCTGTCCAGTAGATCCTCAGACCTTTCTCTCCTTACAACCAAAACTTTCTGCCCTTTGACCTGTGTCAGTCCATTTCTCCCAGGGTCATCATTTTTATGACAAGGTCAACTATTCAGTGCTGACCATCAAGCCTCCTCTTTCTCCTTGTAAATCACAGCTTCTGTTCCAACATTTGGGAAAACCTATTAGTTGCTACCTTACTGCCCTAAATATTTCCTGCTTCCCTGGAGGCCCTGGGCTCTAACTTTTAACAAGCCTCAGAACAAAGCCGGATGCCCTGGGGGGAAGGTTCAGCCCTGCTCTGGGAAGAAGCTCCCACAGCACGTGGTCCCGTTTCACTGTTACATTGTGGATTAAAGTGCTACATGGAGCATCTTTCAGGGTTACACAAAAACCCATACCCTGAGTATTATCCTTGTCACTTGACCAGGGTTATAATAGGGTTCTGCCACAATTCCTCCAATTTTTATTTCTCTCCAATAAAAATTTGCTAGTGGAACCACTCACTCTGGGTGGGAGGCTAACTTTGTTTCTGATTGTCTTATTTCAGCCCATGGTGAAGTTATATTGTGCCGCTGGGGCTTTTTTCCTTTTCTCTTTTTTCATTTGGCCGGGGCTGCCTCTGTTCAACAGAGCCTCCTTGTCACTTCTTCTATCACCGTTAGTTAAAAGTAATTGTTATTGCAAACCCACTCCATGCCAGTATCATTCTCTTTCATGGGGAAAACCCACAAAGCATTCATTTTGGTAGCAGAAAGGAGGGAGCTTACAGGATCAAATCCTTTTTATCTGGACCCACAGCACCTGCGGCAAAGCATTAACTAGCAGGAGTTGTTAATTACAATCCTAACTTGTTGATCTTCCCGGCTTCCGAATTTTAAAAGCAAGAAAATTAATCACTGCGCGTGTCTCCTCCTGTCGAAAATGACAGGAGCGTGTCTTCTGAGTTCTGTTTCAGCCAGTGATAATCACACTCTTGCATTTTCCTGTCACATTTCTTTCCTCTTGTGGATGGAACCATTTCTTAAGTTCAAAGAGCCCTTCCATTCACAGCAGAGTAGATATTTGCCTGTAAAACAAAGGCTTTAGAAGCATAAATCCTCTAAATATGAGTCTGAGCAAGATGGTACTGAGGATATTTCAGGAGTTGACATCACTTAAAAAACAAACACAAAAGAATGAAGACTAATTAAAAGTGTAGTAGTGGCGGGCTTCGCTTATATTTTTTCATTTAATTTACATAACAAACCTGCGAGATAGAAACTATATCTTTATGGTGGAGGAAACAGGTTCAGAAAGGATGAATAACTTGCCCAAGATCGCATAGCACTCAAGCATGAGAAGGAAAAAGGATTTGAGACAGGGAAGTAGGAAAAGGAGCCCAGCACAGCCATCCTGCCTCATGAAGCAGGAATCAGGAAGAGGTGGAAAGAAAGCTGAGCCTGGCTTCCAGAACACTTGCTTGTCATAGTAAGAAAATACAGGGTCTGCCACTTTATTCTGACCTATCCATCCATCATCAAGGTAGTTAAACCACCTAATCCATCCTGTGTGGGTCATTCTTAAGAAGAGTGACATTGTAAGCAGTCTGGACTGCAGAGAAGAATGCTTCAACAGTCTTCATCAAATTCTGCCCTCGAAAACTCAACCCAAATGGATGACCATAGGCCTGGACCAGCAGTTGTGTATTGTGGAGGCACATTCGACCTGGGTAGCTTTCTAAAACTCCCAGCACAGACCAGTCTGATGAGACTAGCTGGACCCAGCCCCAGTCGGGCGTGGGCAGCTGAAGCTGAGAACCACTCTGAGAGGTTGTGCGTGATTTCACCATTAATGTTCCTTTCGTTCCCTTCCTTTTCAGTTATTTCACTTCATTCCTCCAAATGACCTTTATTCCTCTGTCACGGAGGGCAGTTTTCTGTTCCTTGTTTTGCAGTCTTTTCCCAAACCTCCTGGACAATTCAGATCGGGTTACATCGCAAATGAAAGCTTTACAGCTGGGTCTTCTGCAGGCACAGAGTTTATTCTAAAAGCCTTGTGTATTCCGACAGTGAAAATGGATATCCCATATGAAGTTTCTCTCTGGCTGAACTTTGCAGTCAGCAGTAGTTGGACTCTCAGGAACTCTACTTTTTGCTCTCTGAAGCACATACACACACACAGAAACCCTCTCTTGCTCTCTGAAGCACGCACACACACACACGCACGAGCCAGCTCGGCACATAGTAATCGGGGTTTCCACCATTAGACCTACAGACCGTATGTGCCTCGCCCTGTGGTAAGCTATGGGAAGAACTGAAGCACGTATCTGGGTAGTTTAAACAGAGTTCCCATCCCTACCCCATTTCACTGAGAACTGCTATTACCAAATAGACCAAAGGAGATTCTTAAACTGTTCGATGTCAGTAACTGGCTGAGCTTTTCTCCTTCTCTCTGCTGAAGGCAGTCTGGCCAGGAGAATCTTTGTGAAGGATATTCACACAGGTAAGCCAGATAGATGACCCCATAAGCACATACACAGTAACATCTGCATCCGAGCCAGGCAAGGCTTTTCTGTCCTTTGTGAGAGCTGCAGTGTGTTATCACCCAGTTCCCAGAGGATGCAATCCCGTGTGGACTGGCCCAGTGTCTGCAAACACACCTGGATTTACTGCCTGAATTTACTGCTTGAATGAGACAGAAGGACCTTCTTTGCACAGGCTGAATACAAAATCAGCCCTTATTTTAATTCCAGTCCACTTCAGGTGACATTGAGTCCTCTGGCATAGTTGGTCAAGAGACCCTCTGTGGGGATGTTCCCCTTCCTGGATCTCATTTTCAGAAATGACTGGATTCTTCCCATTGTATCTTTGAAGCCAAGTAGCATTAACAGCAGAAGGATTTGAGACAGGGATCCCACTCTGGTATCTGGTATCCTTGGGTTTCCCTGGTGGCTCAGACGGTAAAGAATTCCCCTGCAATGTGGGAGACCTGAGTTCAATCCCTAGGTTGGGAAGATCCCCTGGAGGAGGGCATGGCAACCCACTCCAGTGTTTTTGCCTGGAGAATCCCATGGTCAGAGGAGCCTTGTGGACTACAGTCATGTGGTCACAAAGAGTCGGACACGACTGAGCGGCCAATTATAGCATGGCACGGCATTAACAGGATTCCACTGGCGCTGGGACATTATGCAGACGAGAGTGAAGAATGCTTTATTTACTCTTCATTAGTGCTATTACAGGTTCGATGCCTTGGTCAGGAAGACCCTCTTGGAGATGGGAGTGGCTTCCCACTCCAATATTCTTGCCTGGAGAGTTCCATGGACAGAGGAGCCTGGCAGGCTACAGTCTGTGGGGTCACAGAGAGTCTGATACAACTGAACAACTAACACTTATTTACTTACTGCTATTACCTTATCAGAAAATGAAGACCATGGCATCCGGTCCCATCACTTCAGGGAAATAGGTGGGGAAACAGTGGAAACAGTGTCAGACTTTGTTTTGGGGGGCTTCAAAATCACTGCAGATGGTGATTGCAGCCATGAAATTAAAAGACGTTTGCTCCTTGGAGGGAAAGTTATGACCAACCTAGATAGCATATTGAAAAGCAGAGTTATTACTTTGCCAAAAAAGGTCCGTCTAGGCAAGGCTATGGTTTTTTCAGTGGTCATGTATGGATGTGAGAGTTGGACTGTGAAGAAAGCTGAGTGCCGATGCAGCCATGAAATTAAAAGACGTTTGCTCCTTGGAGGGAAAGTTATGACCAACCTAGATAGCATATTGAAAAGCAGAGTTATTACTTTGCCAAAAAAGGTCCGTCTAGGCAAGGCTATGGTTTTTTCAGTGGTCATGTATGGATGTGAGAGTTGGACTGTGAAGAAAGCTGAGTGCCGAAGAATTGATGCTTTTGAACTGTGGTGTTGGAGAAGACTGAGAGTCCCTTGGACTGCAAGGAGATCCAGCCAATCCATCCTAAAGGAGATCAGCCCTGAGTGTTCACTGGAGGGACTGATGCAGAGGCTGAAGCTCCAGTCCTTTGGCTACCTGATGCGAAGACTTGACTCATTGGAAAAGACTCTGATGCTAGGAGGGATTGGGGGCAGAAGAAGAAGGGATCGACAGAGGATGAGATGGCTGGATGGCATCACCAACTCATTGGACGTGAGTCTGAGTGAACTCTGGGAGTTGGTGATGGACAGGGAGGCCTGGCGTGCTGTGATTCATGGGGTTGCAAAGAGTCAGATGCGACTGAACTGAACTGAATTACCTTATCTAGACACATAGGTTATTTTTGTTTGCTGTAGTATATGCTCCTTGATCATGTCACCATACTCAAGGAAGGATATTTTGCGTGATGTAGACAAAATATGTCCCTTGATGTGTGAATTCTGATTCTGCTACCAACTTGCTGGATGGCCATGTTGGGTTAGATATTTCACCTATAAGATCTTCAGTATCTTCATTTGAAAAGCTGAAATAATAACCTCTTCATAGAGCTGATGGAATTATTAGAAGAGATGAGCAGTTTTCAAACTTTTTGTTCTTAAGATCCCTCTCTACCTATAAAAATTGAGAACTCCAAAGAGCTTTTTTTTGTTCACCTAGATATTTATCAATATTTACCATATTTATAATTGAAAATAGAAAATACTTAAAGCACTTGTTTTTTAAAATGAGGACTCTTCTTCAAAACAAAAGAATTAATGAGAATAGTGGTGTTTTACAGTTTTGCAAATCTCTTTAATGAGAGGTTAAGGGATACAAGTGGATTCTCAGATATGCTTTTGAATTCAGTCTGACATATAATGTAGCTTTGGTTGACATATGCAAAGGCAATCTGGCCTCAAATAGGTGTGTAATTGGAAGGGAAGGAGTATTTTAATAGCCTTTTCAGTTAATTGTGGATATTCTTTGATTCATCATTAGAACTCAGTGAAGTGATTTTTGTCTTAAAGATTAGTTGTAACATGCACTCTGAAGCCATGTCTGTGAATTTTATGTACTCTGTTACATAAAATCCCTTGGTCTGTCTTGTACTTTAAATGACTTTTAGTCATGGTAATTTTTTAAACATCATACTCTGGTCATTTGGAAAACATTGGTTCGCTCAGTTTTATAAACTTTATTTCATCAAACCATGAAATCAAACAAACAAAAAACCCCCCACAATTATTAAAACCATCACCAATCTTTCAGATGAGAGACTGTCAAACTCTGGGCAGCAGATACATGTGTTCTAAAATTCTAATTTTTGCTTAAGAGCCCACATCTTATTATTGGCAACAAATATTGCCAATTATTTCCCTTGATGTGATGGACTCACTTCATTTATTTCCATAATATACCTGCCAAATACGCAAGTCTGAACAACCAGTTTGTCTAAAGTTGTTCTTCCTAATAAAAGTGATATTTCAAGAAAATAGTGGCACGTTCAGTTTATAGCTCCAGGGATGGCCAAAAGTTCATCCTTGAGATAACCCTCATTCTTCAGTAGGAGCAGAAACACTTCCTGCCTTCTTCCCGCTTCATCTCAGGGTGCCAAGAAGATAGACTCACGATTCAAAGACATTAATATTTGTGACTGCTTTAGTGGGCCTCCCGGGTGCCTCAGTGGTAAAAAATCTACCTGTAATTCGGGAACTGCAGGAGACTTAGGTGTGAGCCCTAGGTCAGGAAGATCCCCTGGAGGAGGGCATGCAACCCACTCCAGTGTTCTTGCCTGGAAAGTCCCATGGACAGAGGCGGGCTACAGTCTATGAGATCGCAAAGAGCTGGATGCAGCTGAAGTGACTGAGCATGCACGCACTGCTTTATTAGGGACATTCTTTTTTTTAATTTACCTTAGTCTAGTTGGTTTACAATGTTGTGTTAATCTCTGCTATATAGCAGAATGATTCAGTTATATATATATATATATATTTATATATATATATAAATACACACACACAGAGGAGTCTGGCGGGCTACAGTCCATGGGGTCGCAAGAGTCGGACACGACTTAGTGATACTGCCACCACCGTGTAATGGTTTGCATTCTCTCATCCCAAACTCTGGGTCCATCCCTTACCCCTTGGCAACTACAAGTCTGTTCTCTAAGTCAGTGAGTCTGTTCCGTAGGTAAGTTCATTGGTATCATAGTTTAGATTTCTTTAGGGGTATTGTTAAGTGAAACTGGCTTTTCGCCCCTGGCTGTGAGCATGTGGAAGTGAGGAATACAGTGAGGAATACAGTGACTACTTACTCGCTGCTTGGATTTGTACCAAAGGCTTTGTGGCTCAGCTGGTAAAGAATGTGCCTGCAATGCGAGAGACCCGGGTTTGATCCCTGGGTTGAGAAGATCCCCTGGAGAAGGGAAAGGTTACCCACTCCAGTATTCTGGCCTGGAGAATCCCATGTACCAGTCCGTGGGGTCTCAAAGAGTTGGACACGACTGAGCAGCTCTCACTTCATTTCACTTCAAAGCCTTGTGGGTTTCACCCTCCGGGCACCCTTCACTTTCTAGAGCACAAATGTCAAGACACTAAAGGCAGCAGTCCATTCTGGAAATGGTTCTGGTCTCACGGGCTCCCTGAAAGGGCCTCTGCGCCTCCGGTAGTCTACAGACACACCTCAAGCACCACTGGCATTATGTAACCTCTTGCCAGTCCTGACAAGTTAGCTCTTTCTTCCTGGTCTTCATTGTCTGTGGCCGTGGACTTGGTGACTAGCCAGGCTGAATGAAGCCTGGCCTTTGGGAGACCTGTTATTTTGATGAAATCCCACTAGAGTTCTTCCTGCGTTCACCAGAGCCCAGGTGTTTTTTTTCCTTCCTGGGATATTACCTTGGTAATATCCGAAACAAGCCAGAAACAAATAAGCCAAAAACAAACCTTGGTTTCATATTAGCTTTACTGTGCACATCTATGTGCGGAAGATCTCTGTATGTAATCCTGGTTCTCTTTTTGTATGGTGTAGAGCTCATAAAGACATTTTTTGTGATAGTTTCCTGGTCCGTTATATCGAGGGTCTTAATTCTGGTTTCAGAGACACTTCACTCGTCTGTGCATAGATTCNCACGTCTACGTGCGGAAGATCTCTGTATATAATCCTGGTTTTCTTTTTGTATGGTGTAGAGCTCATAAAGACATTTTTTGTGATAGTTTCCTGGTCCGTTATATCGAGGGTCTTAATTCTGGTTTCAGAGACACTTCACTCGTCTGTGCATAGATTCTAGGTGGCTGGTGAGCCCTCAAAATTTCACAACATTTTCTGTTGTTCTTTGAGGGTTGGGGAGAAGCTGGGTTGTTGGGGAGAGTTAATAGCTTCAAATTAGGTTTTATGACCTCGCCCCCTGCAAAACCAACCGTCACCAAATGGCTGTTTCAGATGGACATTGTTATGGCTGGCTTCTGCCCATCCGTTGTCCATGTCCCAACACACGTCTTTTGGAAAAGAATTTTCAGAGTTCGCTCTGCGGCTTTGCCCGTCTGCTCTTTCCATCCCTTTGGCATTCCTTCACGGTCCGCGTCAATTAGCACTTGCTCACTAGTCACTTCACAGTTGTCTTTGAGCACATCATCTTGTCCTTTCCCCCTTGGCATAAAATGCAGGAGACGCCAGGGCCAGCCATCTCATCCACATGTATCCTCGGAGGGTATTTCAGGCCAGAGGATGCACTCAGCCAAATTAGTGGGCTCCTCTTTGAACCACTGAGATGTGCAAACTCGGAATATTTATTTATACCTCAACTGCGAGTTGCGTTTTTTTTTCTCCCACACAGTTCTTCAGCCTGCTGCTTGGAATCCAAGCACTGTCATGAAAACTGCAAGGCAGCCAGTTTCGTTCCAACAGTAGCATTTCTGGAACCCTTTCCCAATTCCGTGGGAGTAGTGTGGTGACTACCACTCTCTGAGAAGACGCGGAGGAGGACTCTGCAGCGTGATGATATGTATGTCTTGCAATGTCAGCCCTCCGGGCACGCTGCAGATGGGGTTGTGAGGGGGCTCCATGGCAAGGCAGGGGGCACCCCTGGCAGTAAGCGAGAGTGCCCGTTGCAGCACCAGCATTTCTGTACATTGGAAAGCTGGCTTCAGGGTGGTCAGTGAGAAGCAGACAGCGGGCTTTACAGATCGCACTCTCATTTAACAAAGTGGTTGTTTCCCATCTCAGAAAAATGTGAAGGGTCCCGTCATAGGTGGTTTAACTCAGTGGCTTCACAGTTTTTGAAAAATCCCGTGGCTTGTCTAACACAGCAAACACACCAGCACCTAACAGTTGGGGAACAGCAACGTCCCTGTGAGGGACAGTTGGGGAACAGCACCGTCCCTTCCCCTATGAGAAGCAGGAAAATGAATTCTGTGGTGATGAACGAGGAGGACTGACCTAATCATGACAAAGCAGAAGAATCATTCAGTGGGATACAGACAAGGTAGATGTGTGTACCAGTCAGATCCAGGGGTATTTTATTTAAGAATATGTCTCCAGTTGCTGGGTAGCGTTGTTTTTAAACTTCGCTTCTGAGACACCATTTGTTACCGACACGCTCCATCCTGTCTTCTGCATCCCTAAATACTAAAGATTGTCACCCACTTTGTGTTCTCAGCAGTATAGGTCGACCCCAGTCCTCTGTCTTTACAGACTCAGGCGTCCAAGATGGCTTTGTTCATTTCTGTCCCTTTCTAGCAGGTGAGAAAATCAGGACTTAAGAGCCTCTGACTTGCCCCAAAGCATTGAGTCATAGTACAGGTCGATGTTAACAGCTGTGGTGTCCCAGGCCAGGCCCATGAGTCAGAGAGCATATCCTTTGTCCCTTTGGAAAGTACCCTTCATGCTGGCGGCGTGGCAGCGTGGGTCCCCTTTGACTAACTCGTTTCCACTCAAGGGCTGAGTCTGGTCAAACTCTCCTTTGGGAAACTCCCACGTATCAGTGGGAGAGCAAGGTAAGGTGACTCTTGGCTCTGCTTTCGAACCAGATGGCTGTTGTTATTGCATGACAAAATGCGCGGCTTCACGTTTCTCTGCCTCTCGCCACTACAGTGCCCTTTCTGTTTTTTAAGGAAAGAAGGATTGTCCAAATGTGGAAGATGCAAGCAGGCATTTTACTGCAATGTGGAGTGTCAGGTAGGTGTCTCTGGGCCAGCTGGCAGGGAGGGCCTGGTTTCCTTGGAAGCTCGGGACTCCAGCATCCTTCTCATCCTTGACATAGCATCCCAGGGCCCTCCTGCAGCCAGAGCTGGAAAGCCTCCTTGTGGTGTAGGGTGTGGCTGGATGCCCCTGTGTGCTGGCATGCAGGACTGATTGTGATGGGCAGCCAGTGGGCAGTAACATTTTGGGGCCCCACACAGGATCAAAAATAGAGGTTGGTAAAGTGGGAAAGACACAGGGACCACGTTGGATACAGTCAGGTGTATCACCAAGGTCAACAGTCTGCCCCCCACGGCTCCCAGCAACAGATGGAATGTGCAAAGACAACCAGTGAAAAATGTTAAAATGCTGTCTTTAAAATTGTTTAGTCTTTACCATCACCAAGTCTGAATTTGTATCTATCCCCCTAGCAGGCCACACGTCACCCTTGGGCTGGTCTAATCTAGCCTGATTCCAGCTGGACTTAGGTGGGCCCCTGACACAGCTTTTGTGCAGCCAGAGGTGGGCTGGTCTGAACTTGGACCTGGAGACCTGGGGGCAGGGGCTGAGCGGTTCAGGCGGCAGGTTGAATGTAGACCACCGGCCATCTGGCTGGCTGGATGCATCTCGAGGGAGTGACTGAAGATTTCAAGAGGGTAGTTGGAGGAACTCTTGGTAGACTCTTTAAGGGATAAGTTCCCCCCCTCCAAACTTTTCTACTTAATACTATATAGTTACACAGAATGTTCACAGGTATTACAGAAAATGCACTCCGTGTTCTAGCAGTTTGATTTTGGGGAGGATGTGATCTTCAACCTCTGTGTATCGTCCCCAATCTATTTTTTAAATGGAAACCTACTAATATGACTTGGGAAATGATGCTACTAAATAGTGGTTCTAAGGGACAGGGAGGCCATTCTTCATACCTGCACCTCAGTTTCGTTCTTCTTCTCATCCTTAACTGCCACTTTCCTCCGCTCCCCACCCCTGCTCTGGTTGACCACATTACCCTTTTTTTTTTCTCCTCTGTTTTCTCCCTACACAGCTGGTCTCTGAATGTCTCCAAAGGGTGTTGTGCAGCAGTGGGAGAGGTTGCTAAGCCCCAAAGTCTTATCTGACAGCTCCCCTCACAGAGCCCCTGGCTAGAGGAAACACAGGCTGAGCCGTTGACTGGGGAAGGTCTGCCTTGGCTCTGAAGGCTACATGCATGGCCCACCTCCCTATGTCTCCACGCAGGCTTCCAGCCTGCAGGGCGGTGAGAATACAGATGGGCTTGTCATTGGTTTATCAGGGAGTGTGGCTTCTTCTGAAGAGGAGAGACCATGCTTTGCTCCTCCTGATTATGGACAGAGAGTTCTGTGGTTAGATTGCTGGGCACGCGAAGAGGTCAGTGAGTGCTGGAATGACGTGATTAGGTTCCAGGCCTGATAAGTTAGCTGTTGCTATATTTAAGTTAAACACTTTTAGAGAAAGTAGCTCATGATATTCTGGTTCTTTAAGAAGCCAGCTAGTAACTCACACACAGGTCAGACTATTGTAACACAGAGGACTCGGAGGATATAGTTCCAGCCCTGCACCTGCCTAACTCTGTGAACTTGACAATTCAAAGGACGTCTCAGAGTCTTTTTATTTAAGTGTAAATGAGGACAGTGGCCCCTATCTTGATGAATTATAAGGATCAAATGATATTTGAGATATCAAGGTTCTATGTAAACTATGATGCTGTGTGCAGGCATGAGGGCTTATAAATAATAATATGATAGTAATTCAGGCTGGACTGAAGCTTAGCTTTATGCAGAGAATAAAGTAGGCAGCCCACTTTAGATTTAAAGGACTGGGTTTTTTTCACCAAAGAGTATGGACAGATTCTAAGAAACTTGAGATCCTTAATGGTATATGTTATATGAATAGTGCTTGTTACAAAATGGACCTTTTACTTCTCTGATGAAATGTAAACTCTGCATGGATATGAAACATGAGCTTCTGTGAGACGCTGAGCCACCTCTTGGTCTCGTGAGCTGTCTTCCATTAGGCCCCGCCAGGTGGTGTTACACTGATGCATAACTGTAGTCCAGGGTGGGGTGTTGCGGTGGCCACTGTGCTTCCCTTGCCTTTAGGACCTAGTCTTCCAGATCTGCTGACTCACAGTGATAGACGCCTGGCCTTGGGAGGTTCCCGGCAACCAAGCGTATCCACCTGTGTGAACCAGAGTGCCTCTCTATTGTTGGTCAGTCTCCAATTCCTGTCCTCCTCTTTGCAACCCCATGGACTGCAGCACACCAGGCTTCCCTCTCCCTCACCACCTCCCAGAGTGTGCTCCAACTCGTGTCCGTTGAGTCGGTGATGCCATCCACCCATCTCATCCTCTGTTGCCCGCTCCTCCTCCCGCCCTCCATCTTCCCCAGCATGAGGTCTTTTCCAGTGAGTCAGCTCTTTGCATCAGGTGGCCAAAGTATTGGAGCTTCAGCCAGCACATCAGTCACCTTACAGTATGGAAAGGCAAGAAGATATGACACTGAAAGATGAACCTTTTTTATTACTTTACACCAAGCAGCTTGACAGGCTGCATGTCCTCCTCCTGGTGTAGATAGATTGTACAGGTCACATTATAATGTGCTTGCTGTAGCAAGGAACCCCAGGATGGGGGACACAGTCCTGTGATTCTAAGGCGTGTCAAAGGCCCGGGACGTGACAGCTTGCTGTGTCCAGCCCCACTATGTACAGTCTTCCCTGCCTCTCGCCAGCCCCTGGGCCAGGATGCCCTCAGTCCTAGAGAGCAGTTTTGCACTTCACCTTCCCTGTGCTTCCCCGGTGGCTCAGAGGTTAAAGCATCTGCCTGCAATGCAGGAGACCTGGGTTTGATCCCTGGGTCAGGAAGATCCCCTGGAGAAGGAAATGGCAACCCACTCCAGTACACTTGCCTGGAGAATCCCATGGGTGGAGTGAGCCTGGTGGGCTACAGTCCACAGGGTTGGAAAAAGTCGGACACGACTGAGCGGCTTCACTTTGACTTTTCCCCGTGCTCTGTGAAGTATCCTATAACCAAAATATTTTCATAGATGACAAGTAGTAACACACTTACCAAAAGCCACCTGTTTCTAGAAGTGAGGCTGGATTTGGCCTGTTTCATGTCTGTTTCCTGTCTCTCCTGTCCTGGCAGGGGGAGGCACATAATCACTAAGGTCTTCTGTCCTGTCGTCTGAAGGGCTGAGTAGGAGCAGGACGCCGTATCACAGTGAGACAGGATGGCCATAAAGTTAAGTGCCTAGAAACAAACGGCCGTAGAAGGGCTTTGTCCGTAAAATCACTGGGGAGGAGTGTGGGGCATTTGCTCTAGATGGAAATGGATTCGGAATTCTGCCCAAGGGAATACTTGGATGGGATCAAGGTAGAGACTCTGCTGCAGGATAAAACAAGGGCAGCAGTGAGGAAGGTGACTGAGTGATTCTCCACCTAAGAAAGCGTGGCCCTCCCCCTGTTGTTCAGTGACTCATTCATGTCTGATTCTTTGCAACCCCTGGGACTGCTGCACGCCAGGCTTCCGTGTCCTTCACCATCTCCCAGAATTCACTCAAACTCATGGCCATTGCGTCAGTGATGCCATCCAACCATCTCACCCTCTGTCGTCCCCTTCTCCTCCTGCCTTCAGTCTTTCCCAGNTGTCTGATTCTTTGCAACCCCTGGGACTGCTGCACGCCAGGCTTCCGTGTCCTTCACCATCTCCCAGAATTCACTCAAACTCATGGCCATTGCGTCAGTGATGCCATCCAACCATCTCACCCTCTGTCGTCCCCTTCTCCTCCTGCCTTCAGTCTTTCCCAGCATCAGGGTCTTTTCCTCTTCACTAGGCCTTCTTCACAGGCAGACCCCACCCACCTGGAGCCACCAGGGGGTCCACACCACAGAGCAGACGTCTGGGTTGAAAGGAGCTTATCAGTAGATAAGAAAGCAGTGTCCCCAGTGGCTGAATGACTTGCCCAAGGTCATGCAAACAAACAAAACTGAGACTGGAGTGTGCAGAATCCCTGGGGAGGACTTTCACTGCTTTCCAGCACTGTGCCTGGGGGTCCTGTGGACCCTCCAGGAGAAGAGGCACTGTGGGGATGAGTCAGATGGAGAAGTGGCCTTTCATGGAGGTGAAAGGGAAGATCCCTTACAGTTGCATTGTCTTCCAGAAACCTCTCCAAGAGTGTAAGGTCCACACCCCTGCCTGAGGGTGTCCTTCCAGGAATGCAGCATGTTAGAGCCCCTCAGGACTCTGCTTCCTGCCCCCAGCCATCCTCTCTGATTGCAGGACTCTAGGACCATGCTTTATTTTATACAGTTTGGCTCAAGTCTTGTCCCATTTATTCTCCTTCTCGTTCATTTGACTCAGTGTGATCCTGCCAGAGGAGAGATTTTAATTGACAATGCATGAAAGGGTAATGGGAGGAAATATAAAAGAAATAGAAATTCCTTTTTAGTTAAGCTCGGTTTGTAAGCTGTGTGTTTTAATGAACTATATTTATTTTTATAAATATGCCTGGAAAACTAAGAGTGTTGTTCACTCAGCCTTTTTTGTTCAATTGTACCATGACACATTGAAGAGAAGAGTTTTTAGAGTTATTACATAGAGGAATCATTGTGGAGTACAACTTTCTAAGATGTTATTTCTTAACATTGAAAAATAGAAGAAAACGGTTTGTGTGTTGTAAGTGGAGGTGTTAGGATTACAAGTGTGATTTTGAAAGGAAGAATGGGCATGTTCTGATGAAGACTGAAGAAAGCTTGTATGAGGAGTGTGTGACCAAAGATGTGAGAACATTCTCGACTTTTATCACCAATTAGAAAGTAACTGAAGTGTAGAAAATGTCTAAGAAATGCTCCTATGACCCGGTCATTTTTTGGGTGATCAGTGAATGGGCTAGAGTCAGAGGTTTAGTCCTGGTTAAATTCACTTCATTCTCTTCATTCAGACACAGGAAGCATCTTCAAAGGAGCCACTGTTTTTTTTTTTTTTT
>SJYX01018740.1:386113-403079 GCA_006410675.1 Oreotragus oreotragus | reverse complement strand
TGACAGCGTCCATAGATAATGCAAAGGTGTGCATGGTGTTCGGAATAGTGAGGGGTGTGAGATGCTTGAGGAAACCACACAAAGCAGATTTTCTCTTGCCAGCAAGCTCAGCCAGGCCTGAGTCAAGGTCATACAGCCACGTCTATCTTAAAGGATGTTTTCGTCTCTAACTTTTGTGAGCACCGTTGTGTTTTCCAAAAGGAAACATGTTTCACTTGACCTTAACTAGGAGAACTTGCTGCATCCTCTTGTTTCGAACTTTATTGGCGTGTGTGTGTGAGGGGGTGCGCACACACACGTGTGTGTGTGTGATATATTTTTTTTAACTTTCCCAGAGAGAAGATTGGCCTATGCACAAGCTGGAATGCTCTCCCATGGTTGTTTTTGGGGAAAACTGGAATCCCTCCGAGACTGTAAGGTTGACAGCAAGGATTCTGGCCAAACAGGTGAGGAATTGGGAATGGGTTCAAGTGCGTTTTAGTTTTTTTCTCTTAGGTCAGAAAGATGAATGAGTGACCCGTGGTGATCATCTCTCGCTCAGCATTCTGGGACTGCATTTCCCCTTCCCCTTCCTATGGACAGCGATGAGTGCAAGGCTCCAGGAGTGAGCTGGCTTGTCTGCCTTGTGCACCTAGGGTGTCACTCATCCCAGGCCAGGAACGCAGCCGCTGCTAAGTTCTGAGCTTTTATATGAGACAGGTTTGCATAGAAAAATACGACCTCTCAGGGCATGCAAACCTGAGTGACGGTAATGAGAGCGTCCTAGGGAACCAGACTGGCCTTCAAAGCTTTGGGAGGTCCCCTCTTTCCTTCTCTTGCAGCGTGCACCCCTGCTGCCACCTCCCCTCGCCCCCAGTCCTGGGCTGGCTCCTGCTCTTCCCTGTCTCCATACTTGCCCCGCCTCGGCGGGCAGGGAATGGGATGAGATAACCAGCATGGCACCTGCTGGGAGAGGAACAAGAGGAGTGGAAAAGTAAAAATGAAGGCCTGGGAGGTGGGGTGGGAACGATGTGCCCGTCAACAGTTTGCTCCAAAGATGAAGCCAGGACTGGCTGTCCTGACCCGTTTTTGGCTCAGTCCTGTACTGATTGCATGATAATAAGACGTCTGATCTCGACAGGACCAGCTTAAATGGAGGGCAGGAAAATGTCCTCATGACACAGTGAAATGGGCTGCATGGAGCTTAGAAGGCGAATGTCCATGGAGCTGCTTGCCAGTGATAAGCTGCGGGCGGGGCCTCTGTACTGGAAATCTTAAAGCTGAAATTTCATCTGCCTCTTCTTTCTATCTTCTGTTACCACACCTCCCTCCATTTAAAACTTTGTGGGGTTTTTTTTTTGTTTTTGTTTTTTTTGATCGAAACCAAACGTGATCATAATGATCAACTCAAATCTGTCCCCAGACCAAGTTAGGCTCCTCAACCTTGTAAACAGAAGTAGAACATTTCGAACCTCTGAGGTCATAGTTTCGTTATGTTCAGCCTGGATCAAGTGCTTGATGAAATGCCACTTCGCCCGCTCAGGGTAACCAGAGGCACTCAAGGCTGGCCTTTAGAGTGGGACCAAAAAGTCAGAATTGTTTTCGCTGGAGGAGGTTAACTTTTGGTTCCTTGCTCACAGTTGTCTTTAAATATAGGCCGAGTACTTGGTCGGAAGGAAAGGGTAGGAGAAAATGGTGTGACTGGGTGAGTGTATGTGTATGTGCGTTAGTTGCTCACACGTATCCGACTCTTTGCGACCACACGGACTGTAGTCCCACCAGGCTCCTCTGTCCCTGGGATTCTCCAGGCAAGAATACTGCAGTGGGTTGCTGTGTCCTTCTTGAAGGGATCTTCCTGACCCAGGAATCGAACCTGGGTCTCACGCATTGCGGGCAGATTCTTTACCGTCTGAGCCACCAAGGTGTCACGGTAAATAAGCCATCAGATTCGATCCGTAAGCATCTTGCCAGGACTGAGTGACCAGTCTCCTGGTTCTCCCCAAGCCCCCTCTCCTGACATTATTGAAAGTGTAGTGGTTAAGAATTCAGAAGGAGCTGGTGCCCTTTTCTGAATGAAAAGTTTTCCCAGGCAAAATGACTTACTAATCTTATAAAAATGGATCCTATGAATGGGAAGATTTCCACTCCAAAATAGAACTATTGAAATGTTTTGGCCCCAGGAGGGTAGTCTGAAAGCTATGATGAGTTTATACCAGTTTCATTCAACTGTTATTATAATTACTGCTACCACTAATAGTCTATTAAATGAAAAGTTACCTGGCCATCTTTTCATCTCTGTAGGACTTGATGATTAAAAAAACAGACCATTTGTATTCTAGTCACTTGCAAAGGTTTCAGGAGGGGGACAGGCTACCCAACTACCGAGGGGAAGCGTAACATGTTAACTAGGGAGGTGAGCATGCCTGGGTGGACCACCTGTATCCTCAGGCTGAATAGCCCGATTACAAAGGCACGGCCTTGGGCCGGCTCTTGAGCTCTGCGTTTGAACTCTTGTCAACACCAAGTTTATTCATGTTCTCAAAGCCTGGCGGATTTACTATTGTCAGCTCCTCTTGGGGTGTCTAGAACAAAGCCGGCAACACGTTTCAAGTGAATCTCGGCTCACGGATACAACTGAAAGTGTTCTTTTTGAAACGCAGGAATTTGAGATCATTTTAGCCTATGCTTAAAGAAAGTGTAAAATGGATGGGGGGGGGAGAGTTTGATTTTGTTCCTTTTTAGAAGGAGAGATAATAAATGGGATGGCTCATCTGTAGACTCGGTCCTTTTAAGTCGGGGCCCTAAAAAGTTGTTTTCTAGCCACTGTTCTTTCCCATAACAAGCATTTTTGAGCCTCCTGTATGCATAGCATTATCAGGGTGGTAGGAAAGCAGCCGATGCTTTTAAAAGCTTTTCAAAAGAGTCCTTTGGGTTTGGACGTTGGGCAAATGCTCTCAGAGCCCAAATGGCACACTCCTTGGCTTGCTGTTTACTTCACTGAGAACCGTTGCTTTTTCCTTCATGTCAATGTAAGCGTGAAAGCACTATCTTTTGCACAAGTTGTTGCAGTCTGTAACTGTGTGGTTTCTTCCCCAATTACTAGAAAATCCACCCAGAGAGAACACCTTCAGAGAAACTGTTAGCCGTGAAGGAGTTTGAATCACGTAAGTCTGTCTGTGACTGGCTGAGGAATTATTTCAGCCACATGTTTTCTGTGGATTAGGCAGGACTGAAAGAAGGAAGGGGTAGCTGCGTTCTTTGTGGTGGTGGGGATTTTATAGTTATCAGTTTTTATTTGGACTTGTGTGCTGTTTTGGAAAATGGACTATAACTTCCCCCCGCCCCCTCAGTTGACAGGATTGCTAGGAAATAATTATGGGGAAGTGGGAACTTGCAGGATAAACTATTACACCCTGAGCTATCTCTTGCTGGCTCTCCTGGCATGTTGAATGTTTTTCGGACCTTTGCTGAACTGCAGGCCTGTACACAGCTGATGTCCTTACTGAGAGGCATTAGATCAGGGGCTGTTCATTTTCTCCATCATGACACAGACTCTGGGGCAACTGGGGGACCCTTGACTAGACCAAGGCTGGTTATCAGTCACTGCCACTGTTCCTGACCTCACTGCTAATGGTCAGTTGAAATTCCCTGTCCTGAGTGACTTCCATTTGTCAGAGGAAGAGAAGGAAGAAATGGCATGCTCTTTTTGCCCTAGGGATTATCAGTTAGACCAGGGGAGGAGGGATAATATTTCCTGGGGGCTCCACGTGTTTTTTTTTTTTTTTTTCTTTCTCTCTATGCCATTGATAGTACTGAAAGGATGTATAGCTAGAGATCCAGAGTTTTCCACGTGCTGAATAATGGTTTGTTTATCCACAGACCTGGATAAATTAGACAATGAGAAGAGAGATTTGATTCAGAGTGACATCGCTGCTCTCCATCACTTTTACTCCAAGCACCTTGAGTTTCCCGACAACAATAGCCTAGTAGTGCTCTTTGCCCAGGTAAGCACGCGAGTGTCAGGCGACACTTAGTTTAGCCTTTCCCTGCCAGCGTCCCTCTCCCAGCACATAGTTGGTGAAGATGAATGAAAGTAGAATGATGCCATCTACCTGATACAGTTCTTGACATCTTGGTCCATGTTTTGCCTAAGCTGACCTTGAGCAGATCAGGGTCCTGTCTGTGCTGGCCCTAGTTGATGGTGGAGCATAGGAAATCCACCCTCCCTGTGCCTCTTGCTGCAGAAAGAGTTTATGAAGACAGAGTTGCTAGGGTCCCAGAACTGTGGGAGACTGGAACACCTTTGGGTAGAAAAGACCGTTTGAGATCCCTACATTGAATTTTACTCTTCTCTTAAACCTTCCCGTCTGACAGTAGTGGGTTGTGGGTTTTTTTTTTTTTTTTTTTAACTCTTACCAACACTGTGTTGATAAAGCAGAGGCAAATACTGATGGCCAGGAAGGACAGACATCACAGAGAGGAGGCTGAGTGGGTCTAGGTACAGTAGGTCTTTCCCGATGATTGCTAAGTAATCCTGTTTAGACTAGAAGCCTAGGTTTACCAAAATCAGATAGGATTAAAAAAAAAAAATTAGACTTCTAGACAAGAGCCACTTAAATGTGCCAAGGAACTGACGGCCAGCCTTTTGGAAAGGCTGAGGCTTGGTTGGACATGGCCAGGACAGGAGAAGACAATGTGGTCAGCACCCTGGGCTGGACGCGTCTGGCCGCATCCTTCCTCCTGTTATTGTGAGGGTGGCGCTTCCTGGCCTGACTTACCAGATCGGATTTCTCTCCCTAACAAATGCTTGTGTTTTCCCCTACAAGCCGAATGTGTAGTTGAAGGTGACCTTCACAGAGGGAGAAACACTGAAATACTGTTCTGTGGGCACAAGTCGCTACACTCCCCTGCCTTCAGTGTCTAGACGGGAGAAAAAGCTTGGGTGGGTACTTACACACTGTCGTCTTAGAACAGAGTAATCATCACCTCGGTACTCTTTGAGTCACTAATTCCATTTTTAGGGCTCTATCCTAAGGAAGTAGTCAGAGATTATGGACAGAAATTGACATGCAAATTGTTTACTGTGTGGTTCTTTCTAAAAAACATGAAAACCAAAAGAAAGGGGAAAAAGGAAAAGGAAATACATGTTATAAATGGTCAGCAGTAGTCATTTGCTAAATCATGGCTTAGATTTTCGATTAAAGTTTATGTAGCCTTTATAAATTATATTTCAAAGAGCTGAAGATGTGTAAAACGCTGATGACATAACGTCAAGTGTAAAAGCAGGGGGAAAATGTGTAATATGAAAATTTACTTTGGTTAAAAAAAAAGTTTAAATGGAAGTTCACCATTAGTTTATCTCATGAGTCGTGGAAAATTTTTACTTTGGGGGGGATGATTTTTCTGGATTTTCTACAGTGAGTATGTGTAACTTAAGAAAATAGTGAAAAGAAGAAAAGGTGGAAAGTGCCCATAGTCCTCCCACTTTAAAAATTGCTCCTATAAAGAGGTGAGTCTTCACCATTTCACTGGCCTACTTCATCCTCCAGGGAGAACTTGTGAGAACAGTTTGATGAGTTCCCTGATAGACTTTAGGTTTATGTGGATATTCTTCTGTTATATGACTGTCATAATCAGAAAAAAAATGCTGTTCTCAGTAAAAGAGAAAATGGGTTCAGGTCATGGGTGTATAAGTTAGACATAATGAAAAACCTTCCTGATTTCATTATATTATCCTGGGATTATAGCATATTTCCCTACCCATGCTAAGGCAATGGATTTGGGTAACAGTCCACAGTGGAGGAATTGGCTTTTCTTATTACATTTTTAGAAAAACTGGATACATGACTTTTCTGGATTAGATGAGGCATGGTTTTGTGAGAAAGCAAGAGTGATGAAGTAAACATAAGGTATCTTTTCACTTCCAGCAACAGAGTAGTGCATGCTGATGGGCCTTCTCAATGTTGACAAAGTAGATATGGGACCATACTTATCAAAAATCAAGGCAGTTGATGTCACAAGTCAGTTCAGTTCAATTGCTCAGTCATGTCCGATTCTTTGCGATCCCATGGACTGCGCACACCAGGCTTCCCTGTCTATCACCGACTCCTGGAACTTGCTCAAACTATGTCCATCGAGTCAGTGATGCCATCCAACCATCTCATCCTCTGTCGTCCTCTTCTCCTCCCACCTTCAATCTTTCCCAGCATCAGGGTCTTTTCAAATCAGTCAGTTCTTTGCATCGGGTGGCCAAAGTAATGGAGTTTCAGCTTCAGCATCAGAGCTTCCAATGAATATTCAGGACAGATTTCCTTTAGTATGGACTAGTTAGATCTCCTTGCAGTCCAAGGGACTCTCAAGAATCTTCTTACCACAGTTGAAAAGCATCAGTTCTTCAGTGTTCAGCCTTCTTTATGGTTCAACTCTCACATCCATACATGACTACTGGAAAAACCATAGTTTTGACTAGACGGATCTTTTTTGTCAAAAACAGAAGTGTTATATTTGTGCTGAAAGTGATTCAGAGTCCTTGAAATTTGGACTATCCAGGAGACAGATACAGACACACACACACACATATGTAAATATAGGTAGTTAGTTTTTTCAAAGGCTTTATATTAATCAATATAATTAATGGAGATATAATTCCCTGGAGAAGGGAAAGACTACCCACTCCAGTATTCTGGCCTGGAGAATTTCATAGACTGTATAGTCCATGGGGTTGCAAAGAGTCGGAGACGACTGAGTGACTTTGACTTTCATATTAATCAAATCATAATATCCACTCTGAGACCGTGTGCATACACACCGATGTACATACACATGCACATTCATGTCTTTTCTCACATACAGATTTGAAGGGGGACATTCGGTATCCCCAAAGAAAACTCTGAAGCACAAGTGGAAAGCGCTGTCCCAGCCCCAGCCCCTCTGGCCCTGCTGCTCAGCCCCCCGCTGCACGTCTGCCCCTCTGGCCTTGGAGCCCTTTCCTGTCTGGTTCGTGGGAGGCTGTTGTGGGTTAACTCGTGGCCCAGCAGCAGCTGGCAGCAGAAGGTGACTGCGCTCCTTCGGCAGCACCGAGGTGCATTTTAATCACCGGGAGCATATGCATGGTTGGGAAATGTATTTTTGGTGTGCAGCCTCCATCTAGTCTAAATGCTAATTATGAGAATAGCTTCAGCAAGGCACTTACGCCTGATTTGACTCAGGAAAAAAAAAAAAAAAAAAGACGATGGCCTATGCATCTTTCTTAACAGGCAAGTTCACTTTTCCTCCCTAGGGATCTTTCAGAAGGGAGGGAAAGCTCACAGGCAAATTGCTAGGCGATTAGGCTTGAACATCACCGCCAGCTCCCCAAGAGGAACAGTGATGACACTTGCGTTCACAGGAGTCTTTCTTTGAGGTGAAGAAACGCACTCTCCCTCACAGTAAGAGGACAGGGGAGAGGGAATAAAGGGACCAGTGGGCGTGTAACATCAAGCCTGAAGGAATTTGTCATTACAAACGGTCCTTATAGAGGAAGAGATTACAAAGCAAAGGCGCGTGTCTGGTACCCTCACCCCTCAGAGCTAGTCAGGAGCTGTCGGTCCCAAGATCCATTGTGAAAATTGCTAAATTCGTACATGCCTTCTTCCACTTTGCAGAATTTGTTGTTGTCCTATGGGAACCAGACACGGTCAAGGCATGTTAGTATCCCAGTCTGAGACTGCATATAGATCCCTCAGTACGTAGTCAGGTGCAGGACACATAGTTCAGGTTCAGTAAATTTACCTGAATGAATGAAAATCCTGATTTACTCTTAACCCGATGTTGGTTGGCGGTCCCTAGTGAATGATGGTTGGTGAATGTCCTGATGACAGAAGAGGTTAGAGTACCTGAGGCCGACACAAACCACAGTATGTTGTGTTTTCTACATAAAAATGCCTGACACCTCAGGATTCCAAAGACTGTATATTGTTTTACTCACTGCAGTCATCTCTTTTTGCATTGAAAATCGTAAATACTGGTTGTAAATGTATCGAGTGGTTAAGGCTGTAAGTCAAACCCATCGGAGCCTTTACTTCTCTATGTACCAAGATTTCCAAGCCTTTGACACTGGCCCTTTGCTTTTAAGTAAATTGCAACCAGAAGAATCAGAGATCAGAACAATTTTAGAAGAAGCATGGTATGGTGAAAAGAAACACTTGTGTTTCTGACAGCCTCACTATTAGAATACCTAGTTTGACTTTTGACTCCTTTTCTGCCACTTGCTACTTACATGGCCTTGAATTACTCGATCATTGACCTCCCTGGGTCTCAGTGTAAAATGGGGTAGTGTTGCAGATTTGAGGGAGGGTCAATGTGCAGCACCCAGCCCAGTGCGTAATCTGGACTAAGCGCTCAGCAAAGTAGTGTTTCAAAAAGCTCATCCCTTGGCCCGAAACACAGCCATGCTGTGTGTCTGGTGGGGAAGAGCCTGATTGCAGCTCACAGGGTAGACTTGTTCAGCATACACGCTTCACAGACAGCCTCTTAGCAGCACAGGAGGAGCCGGGCTCTCAGCCTTTGCTGCTGGCTTTGGTCGAGTCACTGCCCTTCTCTGACCTTAGTTTCATCATCTGAGAGGTAAAGGGACAAGAGTTCCCTTCCAGCTGTGAAGTAGGTCCAAATGAAAAACCCTCACCGAGCTGTCTCCCAGTGGCCTGGGTGTTCCTGGAGGGTGCAGATTTGGCCTGGTCTTCCTTCTCTGCAGAGCGCCTAGCATGTAAGGTTTCCTCGGCGAATGTGCAAAGAGTGAGTTTATGGAACAGCCTAAACTTGGAGATGTATAGTCTTCATCTTCAGCCCGCCAGCTCTAAGCTTGACTTCTAGGATGCTGAGAGCTGCCCTTGGTGATTTTCAGGGTGATACTTCTTGCCACAGATGAGCAGGTGGCCAGTGGTTGATGTGTCTGAGGCAGGAAGGAACATTCGCAGCGGCCTGACTTCAGGGTCTTGGTCTCCCTGCCTCTCAAGGGGATGGACAGCAGTTAGATTAGCTGTGTAAAGCCTGTCAGATTTACCACCTCACCTTATGAGCGAGGTTCCAGATTAAGTGGCTTCTTTTTTTAGCAGAAGACTGAGCACAGAAGGGACACAGTGACGGGTTTGAGATCCCACACCAGACCTGGGGCATAACTGGGGTGAGAGTGCAGATGTCCTGGCTCCCAGGCAGCTCTGCAGACTTGAGTCCTCGGAGCCTTGGTGGTGCTTTGTGCCCTTCCGCCACCACAGGCAGGTGGGCTGGACTACATGCTTCAGACTTGATGGTTCAGCTCGTATCTGTTTACACGTGAGACCGCTTGGTAAGTGGTGTCTGAACGTAGGATACCTTGTTCAAAAGAAAGATGTTCCGATCACTAAACCAAACGTCTTCCCAGCTAAAGAGGTGATTTCTATCCAGAAAGAAGCTTTAGCTCATTTTTTCCCCTTTCTCTCTCTCCCCTTTCTCACCGCAGGTTAACTGTAATGGCTTCACAATCGAAGATGAAGAACTTTCTCATTTGGGATCAGCAATATTTCCTGAGTAGGCTGAGTGTGACTTCATCTCTTTCCTTTTTACCTATTTAACACTGAATTTTCTTTTTTTTAATTTCCCATAACCTCCCTAGCTGCATGTGGCAGACATGAAACTCTGAGTGAATTAAATCCCCTTTTTAATTCTGCCAGATTTCAAAATATTTCCCCTGCATTTAAGGATCTGAAGGTAGTAGTTAAGAGAACAGTTGCTTGTTAAGTCCTGCTAGGTAGAGAGCTGTTATTAAAGAATATTTCAGAGTACGCATCGAAGGAACAACCCAGGCCCTGCTGAGAAATTTGCTTTTTTGCATAGCCGTGGATCTGGAAATCTTTGGGTTTCTTTCACTCAAAGGAAAACATTAATTGCCGGGAATTGACTGTAGACATACGTAGGGACTATATAAGCTTCTTCCCTATCTGTCCTTTTTTGAAATATACCAGTATAGAAACAGCACATTTTGGAGGGACAGTCTGCTAAAGTAGTGAACTAGGGATAAATTTCACAGACCTATAGGATTTTTCTTAACCTCAGGAATGTACAAGTAATTCAAGAAAGGCCAGTCAGTTGACCAGTGGCGATCGTTACAGCTCTGACTTTAACGTTACAGCTCTGCCAAGCACGGCTTTGCCGTTATCTGTTTAAAGGACAGGGTAGTCTTCTGATACATCAGTCCCAAACATCAAGCCCTGGCTTCACAGATGGAGCAAAGGAGAGCTTCCAGCACCCCCTATCTGAGTCCATCCACACTGGAGATTAGTTTGGTCTAGAGTGATGTCTCTTAATATAAAGTACAGGCACCTCTGCCTCTAGGTTGGAGCAGTTGCAGGAAACCCTTAACACCCATGTGCTGGCCATGGATGGCACCTGCAGCCTACACGTCTCTCATCGCCCAGTTCTGTGCATCATATGGGTCCAAAAGAGAAAACTCTGTTAGGGGCATGTCTCTTGAGAAGCTACACAGGCTTTCTCGAACCAGAGAAACAAACAGTGTATTCCCGTCGTATTACTGTTTCTATGGCCAAAATTGTCTGCATGTAGATTTCCGACAGTGAGGGAAGAAATGGTTTCAGGATAGGTTCTTTAGGACTTTTGCCACTGAGAAAAGGAAGGAGAACAGAGAAAGGTGACTAGACCTCTTTAGACGGCTTGTGTTGACTACTTCAGCCCTGAAACGCGCCCTAGGATGTCTGAAAGAGTGAAAGCCAGGCTCCGCATGGTGGTGTGTGAGGCTTCACCCCAGCGGCTGCCACGAGAACACAGCACCCTGAACATGAGTTAGGTCAGGTCTTCTGCCTTCGGGCAGCTCCCCTGCCTTCATGAGAAAGATAGCCAGTGGTCTATTTTGAGCTCGGTTACTTAATACTTCTTCCCTAGTGGCTCAGAGGTAAAGAATCCACCTGCCAATGCAGGAGTTTGATCCCTGGGTCAGAAAGATCCCCTGGAAAAGGAAAGGGCAGCCCACTCCAGTACTCTTGCCTGGGAAATCCCACGGGCAGAGGAGCCTGGTAGGCTCAGTCCATGGGGTCGCAAAGAGTCGGACACGACTGAGCGGCTGAAACACCAACGACAAAGTGTTGAGAACAGTGTCTGGGGCATTTGTTTATTTCCTAGGGCCTGATTCGCTGTGCATGACTTGCCAGGGGGCCAGGTGGGCCAGGAAGGAGGGTGGCGATGACCCTTCCCAAAGACAAGACAGGAAACCCCTGCACGTCCGGCCCCAGGCCAGCCCCACCCCTCACTGAAACTTCTAGCAGTGGCTTTGCCAGACACAGCAACCTGGGGCGGTTCTTCTGCACCGTTTCCAACCTCTTGCTTTTTTTTATCTTCACGGAGCAAACAGGAGAATGGGTTCTGGCCGTGGAGGGTCCAGGCAGGTGACCCCGGCCACCAGAGCCGCTGTGCACGTGGATCTGAGTGCCCCTCTGAGTCCCAGTTTCCAGTTTTAATTGGGGGGGAGAATGCCTTTTGCTGAGAATCATATCAACATTGTGATTTCAAAGGTAGCGTTTTCAAAGATCAAGCACTCTTCCCCTGTAGTTTAGAAATTTCTGTTCTCAGAACTTTGACCTTGATCTAACCAGAAAGCTCAAAGCGCTCGCGTAGGCGACTGTCTGTCCCCACCATCCCTTGTAAAGCGACCTGTGAGCAGCAGGAGCGACCAATGGCCCAATTTTCCGGATGAGGAGATGGAGGTTGCAGAGTCAGACGGGCCGCTCCGGGTCTCTCGGGGGATCCCACACCTTCACTCGGGAAGCCGGCATCTCCCGCAGTGGCGATTCCTCAACATCTGAAGACAGCACGTTAGAAGTCAGCCTCTGACATAAAACCTGCTTGGCAACAGCAGCCTGTTTGTCTTGCAGTGTCCAGTGGAGGAGCAGTTCACTGGGGGTGTTGAGTTTTGAGTCCTGCATCTAACAGGAAGGCATTTGTTGTCCCTCTATTATGTGGTGTTTTTTTGCTTCATTTTTGGCTTAGATATCACTGTTTTGCATTGCAGATTTCACTTTTCAGTGTTGTTCCAATTTAAGATGTTAGATCTTGTTATAAATGCATGCAGAACAGCCCCTTAGACTCTGATGGCCAGCTCTTAGTTTTGTTTTTTGTTTTTTTTTAATGTCCTGCAAAGACACAGTTTCCATAACATAGCAAGTAAGTGGCCAAGGAGTTAGCTGAACAGTCCATCTGCCTCCTGAGAATGTTGGGTTTTCTCTTCTGATTGACAGTGTTGCACTGATGAATCACAGTTGCTGCCCCAATGTCATTGTGACCTACAAGGGGACCCTGGCCGAAGTCAGAGCTGTGCAGGAAATCCACCCCGGAGAGGAGGTGAGTGTGTGGCTGAGGGTGGCTGTGGCGGTGGGTGCCGTCCTTGGGTCCTCTGGGCTCAGGATCAGACCTGTGGCCTGGAGTCCACACTGTCCGCTCCCACTGGGTGCTCACCATGTCCATCTGTGAACGTGTCAGTCGCTCAGTTTTGTCTGATTCTTTGTGATTCCATGGACTGTACCCCACCAGCCTCCTCTGTCCACGGCATTCTCTACCAAGAATACTGGAGTCGGTTGCCATGCCCTTCTCCAAGGGATCTTCCCCACCCAGGGATTGAACCCAGATGGCTCTTACATCTCCTGCATTGGCAGGTGGGTTCTTTACCACTAGTGCCACCTGGGAAGCTGTGGCCAAGGGGAGGGAAAAAAAAAAAAAAAAACCAAGGAAGATTAAATTCGAATAAAGTTCCTCACAAAGATTTACAGAGATTTATAGAGAAACGAGACTGCCAAAATAACCATGATGAAATCTTAGAGGCTCTGAGTTCCCATTTCCAAATAATGGAGTTTACTTTTTGAATTTCAGCCTGTTTTTCTTCCCCCCAAAGAGCAAAGCAACCCGGCAGTAGCTAACGAGTTACAGCTCCAGTTGACACATGGTGCATTCACATCACATCCCCGGCACCTCTGCCCTTGAGACAGTTCCCTTCCTGGGGATGGAATTCAGATGGGGTGGGGAGAGGCAGTCTGCGGCCAGGGCCACCACGAGCTTCCCTCCCCAGCCTCGGTGTAGGGGGCGAGCCTGCTCAGCAATTCCCTTCTCCTGTCCTGTGCCGTGTGGTTCCACGACCACCGCATCAGGTGTCTCCCCTTGAGAACGCTGACCAGCCCTTACCAGATGTATGCTGCTGCTGCTAAATCACTTCAGTCGTGTCTGACTCTGTGCAACCCCATAGATGGCAGCCCACCAGGCTCCCCCGTCCCTGGGATTCTCCAGGCAAGAACACTGGAGTGGGTTGCCATTCCCTTCTCCAATGAATGAAAATGAAAAGTGAAAGGGAAGTCGCTCAGTCGTGTCCAACTCTTAGTGACCCCATGGACTGCAGCCCACCAGGCTCCTTCATCCATGGGATTTTCCAGGCAAGAGTACTGGAGTGGGGTGCCATCGCCTTCTCCGACCAGATGTATGCTGCTAAGTCACTTCAGTCGTGTCCGACTCTGTGCGACCCCATAGACGGCAGCCCACCAGGCTCCCCCATCCCTGGGACGTTCTTAAATCCTGATGTCCATAGCAAGACACTTGACTTTTTAGGCAATGTAATCACTTTAAATACATTTCATTTTAAATCATTTGGGTCGGGAAGATCCCCTGGAGAAGGCAATGGCTACCCGCTCCAGTATTCTTGCCTGGAGAATTCCATGGACCGAGGAGCCTGACTGGGCTAAAGTCCACGGGGCCACAAAGAAATGGGCGTGACTGAGCACCTACCACTGCCACCAGGCTTTTAAGTTGCGTGTTTGGATATTTAGAACCTTTTCAATATCATGAGTGTGGCAAAACGGTCAAAGCCTCCATCTCTGGGTGGCGTTCAGTAAGCCACAGCTGAGCTGGGACCCCGGGTACCCTGTACAGATCAGACTTGCCGTCCTGTGGGAAATGCGTCCTGCAGGGGGCACCCTGCTGGGGACCCGGGTGTCTCAGTTTATGAATGTCTTGTGGAGGCTGCCCCAGCGTCTCTTGTTAAAACAGCCGACGCCCGTCAGCCAGAGCCTAAGTCCCCGCCCCCGCTCGTGGACTGCCTGGAGCACGTTGTCACCTGCCCTGGCTGTGTCTGCACCACGAGCGATGATGCTGAGCGGCCTCTGTCGCCCTCTTCTGGGCCCTTCTGTCTGTTGCACCCCGTGCCCATCAGTCATTTCTAAGCGCTGATGGGCTCTGGCCCCCGGGCAGGACAGGCCTCCTTCCTGTGGTTTTGCCCTCCTCCTGCCACCCATCAGAAATTCACCCTCCACATTTGGGCAGGGAGTTGCTGCTTTGGGGGTGACCTGCCCTTCAAAGGGGAGGAAGCCATTTGCTGGGGTGTCCGATGAGCCAGGGGTCTCCGTTTCTGCCCGCCACGCTGGGGAGAGCTCAGGGCACCTGCGAGCACCCAGCTCATGTGGGTCCCCTGCCCCGGCCTGCCTGTCAGCACCCGAGGTGACTGGCACAGTGATGGCTCTGGGACACCCATCTGTTCTGTCAGACGTTTGCCTGATGGCGTGGGACGAGCCGCCAGTGCCGTCCCAGTGAGTGGATAATGGGCAGTTAAATGCCAGCCTCCTCCATATGCTCCAGGTCTCAGTTGTAGAGACTGTTAGGAAAAAGCAAGGACAGGAGGGCTTGATGAATCCAAAGGTACGACTTTTCCAGGTTTTCTGGCCTGGCTGGGTAAGGCAGCAGCGGGCTGGTGGCCTAGGAGCTGTACCCTCCTGCACTGACCTGTTCCAGCCTGCTGATCTGACTTCCTGCTCCATCACCAGCTGATGGCAGGATAAAGGGAAATGTGTGTGTGTGTCCACATATGCACATTCATGCTTCCCCACCACCCACCCAGCAGTGCATGTGAGCCATCCCAGGTTGTGAGATAAAAGACGCCTAACAGAGGCCAAGCGGAGACAGCACAGGACCATCCCAAGGCCGAGCAGACTCTTTGCCGATGGTGCCCTTTGCTTCCCTTCCACAAGGGCGTCCGCTGCTGGGCCAGAGCCCAGCTCGCTCTCTGCGGAGGAGGGAGGCAGGGCTGCTCTGAATCCTCCAGCTTACCACTTTGGGGACCCTTGGATTCTGTAAGATGGGTGAACAACACCAGTGGTGCCAGTCAGGAGTTCAGTGTGTTAGGGTGAAGGCTGTATGCTGAGCTGTGGCCCTCCTCACAGCCACTATCAGGAGTGTTTGCAGAGCCACACAGGGAGGACACAGCGTGAGCTGGCCTGTGGCAAACCAACTTCTCAGATTCCCTTAGGTTTTTATCGGGCTTCTCTGGTGTCTCAGACGGTAAAGAATCTGCCTGCAATGCAGGAGACCGGGATTCGATCCCTGGGTGCTGGAGAAGGAAATGGCAACCCACTCCAGTGTTCTTGCCTGGAGAATTCCATGGACAGGGGCGCCTGGTAGGCGGTAGTTCTTGGGGTTGCAAAGAGTCCAGACGTGACGGAGCAACTAATGCTTTCACTTTTTCACTTTAGGTTTTCACCAGCTACATTGACCTCCTGTACCCAACGGAAGATAGGAATGACCGGTTAAGAGACTCTTACTTCTTCACCTGTGAATGCCGGGAGTGCACTACCAAAGACAAGGTCAGCACCTTCTCCCAGCGCAGATGCCGACTCGACTCCCACTCGGGACCTTTCTGCCAAGCGAGCACCCCTGCCTGAGTTGGGCGTCTCCTCCTTGTGTTTTTGAGCCTTTAAACCTGCTTTACTAGCACAGCCCAGGGGATCCAGTCAGACCAGGTCTCTGTTCCAACTTGACTCTCAGAGCTGATGAAAACATTTCCACCACATTGTACAAATAAGAGAAGGATTTGCCAAATTGCTATTTCTTTAAAAGAAATGGATGCTCCAAAGAGAGGGGAGGGAGAAAGATGGGCAGCGAGGTCCACCCACAGGGAGGTGGACAGCATTCTCGAGCTCTCCCACCTCTTCAGCAGACTCCACAGAATTTTCTCGGCCATTGCTCGGGTTACGTTGTCAGTGCCTCCCCTCCTTATTCTATTCCCTTGACTTCAGAGGTGTGTGAAGACATATTTGCCCACAGCAAACATCGAGGCAGGTGTCCTCTGGCCTCGATAAGGAGCACCTCAAAAATGAATAGTTTTGTCTTTCTGTGAGTAGGTAACGAATATTGGACTTTCCTGAGACCCGCTGCCTGATTCCCTTTCATCCTTTCGTAACCTTAGAAGGGGCAAGCCTATACCTCTGTGTGGGAAGATGTGCTATTTGAGAGATCCACCCATCAGTATGGTTTCCGTGGGAAGTAACCTATGGCCATTTCCCTCAGGATAAGGCCAAGGTGGAAATTCGGAAGCTCAACGACCCCCCGAAGGCAGAAACCATCCGCGACATGGTCAGATATGCGCGCAATGTCATTGAGGAGTTCCGGCGAGCCAAGCACTACAAATATATCCTTTGCAACCTCCCGGGGCTTACAGGGGGCGTTGGCGAGCTGGGCACCGGAAGCAGGTGAAGGGTGGGTTTCTGAGCATTGAAGGCAGGACGTTTCCCATCAAAGGATGGCCAGGGTGAAGACTTAACTTTCACGACCTGTAGTCAACTGCGTCAGTGTTTCACAACGTTGCCCTTATTTTTCTTTGTTGGACTAGTTTGCTCAGGAACTCATCCTGGTGGAAGGCTTTAATTTTCTAAAAGTGGAGAACAGTTCCTTGAAGACCGTTACTGATCGGGTATCTTCCTTTGGGCAAGGCACCTTCCTGAGGGTTTTGCTGTGTAACAGGTGGAAACAGGCTTATAGGTAGCAGGTCATTTGCCCAGGGCACGCTGTTCAGCAGGGCAAAGTTTTGCCCCAGGTTTGCCAGCACAATCCATATTTTTAACCACTATATTATAGCATTTTCTTGGGTAGATTTGTACTGAAGAAAGAAAACCAGTGAAAGGGAATTAAAGAAAGGCACTTTTTTTTTTTTTTT